>ML828924.1:111164-123707 GCA_009831015.1 Picea engelmannii
GCTGTAGAGGAAAGAGTTAGAGAAAGAAAAACAAAACTATAAGCAAGAATTAAACTAATACAAACTAAAATCATAAGCATATGGATATAGAGATAACAAACACAAAAAGACCCATATCACCAATGTTTTTAGGCTAATCTATTGATAAAATCAAAGCACCAAGAAGAAAGGGGACTATGAGTCCCTTCTTCCTCCAAGGGAAGGCTCTTGGACCCTCACAAGCTTGCTCTCCTTACAACAAGAAAAATGAAAATGGTGATGAAAGAACTCCTTGCAAATCCACTCAATGGAGAGGTGGATTGCTCAATGAAATGGTGCCAAAGTGCTTTTGTCAAGGATGGAGTCCTTAAAACAATATAGGCAGCATAACATTACATGAAATTCCTTGAGAAAATGAGGTGCATTCATGGCTTTTTATAGCATTTCTTTGGGCTTTTGTTGAACTACTTTGTAGTGTGAAGAGAGGCCATTTAGGGCATTATTTGGTCTTTGACCAGCCCACCATTCGGATTCAGCTCAGATTTGAGGGTCAAATCGGCTTGGGAGCTGATCCATAAGTGGTTGGGAGGCCGACCATTTCAATAAATGCGCCGTTTAGCAGGTGCGCGGCTTTTTGAGCTATCAACCACGCATCGTGCACCTGTGCACGCTATTCACGTTCCTGTTACGCGCATGCGCGCACGCACCCAATGTCTGCAAGGCGCCCTTCAATTTTTTGCTACTTTGTATAGTTTTTTCCCTTTTTTGAATGCTGTGAGATTAATTCATTGGCCATGAATGACTTCATTGTTGTTTGACGATGCTGAGTTCTTGTAACCACGTGCTGACGAAATTTTAGTGATAACAGATGCCCCCTGATGGATGAAGTTAGGAGCATACGTATAGCTGAAATCCATCAATGTTTCTTCTACTGAGAATGTTGTTGTAAGATAAAGAAATAGTGTGATCGTTCAGAGCAATCCTTTGGAGGAGAAAGGAACTGGTAGAACTCGCCGTTCCATAAGGTGCGTAAAATATACAACTATGTACAAACGAGACAGGCATGCCCCATGCTCGTGTTATGTAACCCTGGAAAAAGATGACTGAAGTGTTGGTGTAGACAACTGCAGTGCCCTCGGGGGCGGTAATGATAAAGGAATATGACAATTCTGCAAAGGAACATACTCTGAATAATAGACAATGATCGCGGAAATAAGTATCGGCGATGATGCGGGCATTGATGGCCCTACCAAGTTCATAGGTCTTCGGAAAATGATAGAAATAACTGCAATACTCGCAAAGTAAGACCCACCATAACATGAGAAAGTGTTGGCGTCGAATGTGATGGGGGCCAATGATAGCAGGGAGCAATGGTGTTTCACCCTGTGCCGTCCGAGATCTCTCATTAAATGGAGAATGAGAGTCAAGATACTGTCGCCCTTCTGGAAAAATTGTGTGGATGTCGAAAAAAGGGGAACACGACTCCCAGAAGCAAAGGACTTCATGGAATCTACTGAGGTGAGGAAGTGGCAGAGGTACATGGATGAAGTCAAGAAGTGAGAAGACTCAAGACTTCCTTTGGTTGGAGGATGTATGAGAAAAAAAAGCAGCGGCAACCGTGTAACGAGGTCAAGTGTCAAGGGGATGACAAGACTGGGGATGAGTTGTGCCAGAGGCAGGACAAAGTGAACAACTACAGAGGGTAGAGGTAAGTGACCTGTGGGGTACTCTGAATATGTGGACGATGCCAACCAGGGTAGATGAGGAGTGAGGCTCCAACCAAGGGTGACATGGGTTGTGTTTGGCCAAAAAGCAAGTCGCCAACAGTGACAACAAAAACGATAATGAAATGACTGAAAATAAAGGCATTTGTACAATAAATAACGAATAATTTTGGGGAGAAATGTACAAATACAAAAACAGGTGCCCCAATGTGAAATGAGTGCCCCAGGGAGGGCAAAATGTTCTTGGAAAACTAATGAAGGGTGGGGGCCCCATTGGTGAGTTTTTGTATGAGGTAGGTGAAATGAAGATAGGTTCACAGATGGGAAAACTGATTGTGGATGAAATGGAGGGTTCATGATCCCACAGAGGTGCAGGTAAAAAAAATAGAACCGAAAAGAGATGATCTGGGAGTCCATATGGAAAGCTAGCAAAATGAGGAGAAGAAGTATGTGGTTGATTCACAACATGATGAAAGACTATCAGGACTCCCATCCCTAAAGGTTAATGAAGAAAAACATGAGTGTCAAAAAGTGGAAAAGGGTGCTATGAATGGGACAACTCATGTGGGTTAGAATGCTACCGGGTAACAGTACCAATGATGCAAATGGAGGCGTGGGTACTGCAGAACTGGGAATGGAGATCCTAGAGGTAAACATTAGAGGGTGTGACTGGAAATGCAAGTGTGATACAGCGGGAAAGACTACATGCCAGTGCTGAGTATATAACTGAAGGAATGAGGCCGAGGGATGAGGAACAAGAACTTGCACATATGAGAAACAAATACCCAAAGTGAACAATATCTGAAGAGAATCAAAGATATGAGCATGTATTAGACAAATGTGACAATGCGTGTGCATACCTGACCATGATATGAAAAAAAAAGGTGCCCCAGGGGCTCAGGATGAAAAGTGACCCAGGGACGGCTGCGATGTAGGTGGCGGGATGCTGATCCCATGGCTGAAGATGGTTTGAAAAATGGACACCTTGGGCTCCCGGAATGGTGAGTGGAAGTTTGGCAAAAGGCCTATATATAGCTGTAGGGCCCACATTGCCACCTCATTTGTACCTGCTGCAATAGTGACTGGACGAGCAGTTTGCAGAGGAGATTTGGAGATTTGGGGAGGACGAGGCATTCGATTGATGTTTTGCGAGTATCAGGTTAGTGGTCTGATCATTCTACATAGAAATAGGTTTTCAAATTTTGGGCAGGGCTTGTACGGGGGGCCGTACAGGGGTATTTAAGGAGAGTAGACCCCCCATGCACAGGAAACTTGGTGAGAGGCACGCATGAGTGCGTGCCTATACACTGAATATACGCGCATGGGTGCGCGAGAGGAAGAATTTAAGGCGCGCCTGAAGGGCGCGCCTGTGAGTTGAACAGGCGTGCACCAGAGCACGCCCGTGGGTTGAACAGGTGTGCTCACGAGCACGCCTGTGAAGAAAAAAGGTGCGCACTGATGCACACCTGTGCAGTGGACAGGCGCGCATATATGCGCGCCTGTGTAGTGAACAGGCGCGGATGTGTGCACGCATGTGGGTAACAAAAACCGTGCCTAAGAGGCAGTGTTGAAGGGTAAAAAAATGAGTCTTTTTGATGCTGTTGATGGTTGCATAAGCTGATATAAGAATCTGTGTTGTCTGCAGGTGGACCGTAGTGATGATGCCAGTGCAGTGGCGAGAGCGAGACTGGGACCAGTTGAGAGACGCCGTGGATATTGAGGGCTCCGGTGTGCATGCGACTTTGGCAACCTGTGGGTTGCTGAAGTTCTTTGAGTGCCCATTGATACGGGCACAAGAGTATTTATTGTAGTTCTTGATCCAGATGTGGAGTTCGGAGCTGCACTTCTTCCTCGTGCGAGGAGAGCAGATCCCCTTCACTGCGGTGGAGGATATTTATTTTCTGACTGGGCACCCCTTTTGGGGAACACCCCTACCGGTAGAGCATGTGCTGCCTAGGGATACAACCCTTGTCACGAATGGCCAGTGATACTGCTTAGGTCAAGACTTTATGTCTGGGACTATGGTGAGCATCAGTGCGATAGACTCCCTGGCTCATCGCTGTATAGTGACGATGATTGTTTGTATCTATGGGTCACTTGCGACCCAACGGATTAGTGGTGGCCAACTATTGGTGCTGGAGAGAGTGGTGGCTGGCGAGCAGTTTGCGTGGGGGTTGACGCTGCATGCACAGATGGTAGCGCAGTTGGATCGCTGTCAGTCCACAGGTGCAGGAGAGTTTGCATTTGGGTCGATCCTGGTGGCATGGTTCTTAGAGAGGGTGCCGATGTTGCACCCAAGGGTTTTATTGGAGATGCCAGGGGAGCGAGAGCCGCGATTGAGGCAGTGGTTGACCATTTTGCTTCGTCACGGTGGTGGCGAAGGTGGCAACTTCTTTTCAGCAGAGGCGACAGGGATATGGCGGTAGATGCCGCAGGTTATACTTTGGTACCCCTATGCTGGGGTGGACTTCCGGGGTGACCCGGACATGATGTTGCCTCCGGGGGAGGCTTTTGACCATCGAGGTATGTTTAGCATGTTGGTATGTTTTTGATTTATGTTGTTTTTTGAGATATCAGTCCATATGTATATGATATAGATGCTGATACTATCTGTTGTTGTTGTTTTTTTTGCATGTGAAGATGTGGCACCTCGCGGGCGTGAGGTAGAGATGCAGAGAGCGTCAGCTCCTCGAGAGCCAGAGAGATTACCGCAGGGAGAGAGGCACCGGTGGGAGGGTGCTGTGGGGTGACCAGCTGATCCGGAGCAGGCAACGAGGAGGCGCCAGTACGATGACCCTGGTGCGGGGCCATCACACGCTCCTCTGGCGACGGCCAGAGTGGATTACGATGACATACGCCGTCATTTGGAGACAGTGCTACAGGATGTGCCTGAGGGCATGTGGATGCACATCCAAGATGAGAGTTTCCTGGAGCAGTGTGTAGGGGTACCATCGCCATGGTAGGCCATAGTGCGGCGAGCAACAGTGCTTGCTGCGATGACTAGTGGACGCCTGCCACCGGGACAGGAGGGTCCTGTGGGTGGTCCTCCACCACTGCCTGGGGTAGGTGTTGGTGGGCCATCACCGCCTCCTGAGGGAGGAGCAGGTGGTGGTGCGATAGAGGCACCCTGAGTGGTGTATGATGTACATCGTTGTTTTTGTTGTATATAGGCTGGTGAGCCCATTTTGTGTACCGAGGTGCTACATTGGCCTGCAGATACATGTATTTTTGTATGTAAAAATTCAGATGGCCTGATGGGCCTTTATATATACATGAGTATACATATTTTGAGATCCTGATGTTGTCTACATGTCTTTTTTTGCTGATTTGTTTTGATGATGTCGATTCTATATATATGTTGTGACAGGATTTGTGAAATGTTTTATGTATGTGTAGCTTGATGTGATATATGCCAATCTAACACCATGTTAGCTATTTGATCTGTTGTTTGATTCAATTGTCATGGAATATGTGTAAATGTAATGGAATCAAAATGTTGAGGTAACAGTATAACCTGTAGGTATTTGCGAAAGAGGCACGGATCGCGTACATGGTATACATTGTTGAGCTAGAGAACGACTAGTTGAGAGTCGAGAAAGACGCTAAGGTGACGAATATGATGATGCTGGGCATCGGCTAGGAGGCCGATGACTGCAGTGTATTCAGCTTGGTTGTTGGTGGCTGGCCCCAAACATATGCCGCTTGAATGTAGCATTTCATGTGAGGGGGTGTAGAGAGCCCAAGCAACCGAAGTGAGATTTTGTGTCCAATGAATGGCGCCATCGGCGTAACCAATGTGATAGGCTGGTGGAGTAAGCATATGTCAATAGCACAAAGGATAGTTTAGACGAGAGGGGAGGAAGAGAAAGACTAAAAAACACTAAAAAAGAAATAACCTAAAGTAGAATGACTACTTTTAAGCATAAAATTTCTTGAGATATAACCCATTGACGGGTTCCTTGAGCGAGAGGCCTTCGGGAGAGGCCAGGATGTAGGCGCCTTTGGTGAGGCAATGCTGGATAATGTAAGGGCCATGCCAAAGTGATTCAAATTTTTTGTGGCCAAAGGTATCATGAGCGATATCATAAGCCAGGACGAGGTCTCCCTCGCGGAATGATCGAAGGTTGACATGGCGATCAAAGGTAGCCTTGGATCATTTTTTAGTTGCCTCGTTGTTCTGTAATGAAGATCGACGATCTTCATCCAGAGACTCCAAGTTCAGCAAGCGATGCTCCATTGGAGAAGTGTCAGGTAAGAGCTCAATTGCGGTGCGTAAGGTGGGAATTTTTCACTCGATGGGAAGAGTTGCCTCGACCCCATGGACTAAATGGAATGGCGTGAAACCCGTAGTGGTTTTTACTGCCGTTCGATAAGCCCATAGTGTAGAAAATAACTTATGATGCCAATTGGTTTTATGTTTATTAACTGTGTGCTGTAACATGGTCTTGAGGACTTTGTTAACTGCCTCAACCTGTCCGTTTGACTGAGGGTAATATGGTGAGGAAATATCGTGAGAGAAGCCTAACCGAGATGAGAGTTCAACAAAAATCTCATTCTCGAAGTGTTTCCCATGGTCGGAAACAAGTTGGAGTGGTACTCCAAAACGGGATATGACATGGTTAAAGAAAAAGCGCACTGTAGTGTCAGCGGTGTTGTTGAAGGTGGGCATGGCTTCAGCCCATTTGGTGAAGTAATCGACGACGACAACAATGTATTTGTGACCATTGCTGGAGGGGGGATTACAAGTCATAAAGTCAATGCCCCATTTACAAAAAGGGCCAGCAGTAATGACAGGGTGAATAAGAGCGAGGGGAGCTCGGGCTTTGTTGTCATAGAGCTGACATTGCTCACATCGTTTCACGGCATGAATGCAATCATGAAACAGGGTAGGCCAAAAGTAACCGGCTTGGATGATATTTTGAGCAGTGGATATACCCAAAAGATGGCCCCCACATGCGCCGCTATGGCAGTCATTTAAGACTCTGTCGACCTCGTCAATAGTCAGGCATTGACGAAGAATGGTGTCGACACCCCATCGGTATAGGATGTCTCCGATGAGGAGATAGCGGGGGGCCTGATGGCGAATACGCCGACGATCATATCGTGATAGATGTTGACCGAAATTTTGAGTTTGTAGGTAGACGAGAAGGTTTCCATACCAAGGATCATATGAAGCGATGTAAAAGAGATGTTCATTAGGAAAGTCGGTGTTGACGGGGGCACTGGTGGTGTCAGAGGGGAGGGTCGTGACAAATTCGGCGAGTACGAGGGCCTTCTTACTCTTAGGTGTGGAGAACTCGAGGTCGTACTCCTGAAGGATAACGATCCATTGAGCGAACTTGCCGTTAACTTGTCGACGGCTGAGCAAGTATTGCATAGGGTTGGAATCTGCGACGACCTTTGTGGTGCGAAGCAGAATGTAATGACGCAGTTTCTGGACTGCGAGGACAACTGCAAGAGCAAGTTTCTCTTCATGTTTATACTTCAAGGCGGGTCCTGAGAGGTTCTTAATAACGTAGTAAATGACGTGTTCACGATTGTCATCTCCAAGCTGGATGAGGACGACGACTACTGATACAGCTGATGCTGATACATAAAGGATGTAGTCGCGATTGTAGTCAGGTTCACTAATTAAATGTGCATTTGAAAGCGCTGCTTTAAGATCGTTAAATGACTGTTGGGCATAGTTGTCCCAGTGAAAAGGGATGTCATGACGTAGTAAGCGGAGGAAACCATGTGCGCGTATGGCATAATCGGGAACAAAGCGTCTAAGAAAGTTAGCTTTACCCTGTAGACTCTGAAGTTTTCGTAAATTTCGGGGAGGTGGAATTTCGGTGATAGCTTGGACTTTGAGAGGGTCCACGGTAATACCACTTTGGGAAATGATAAAATTGAGGAGGCGCCCTGCGGTGACGTAGAACACACACTTGAGAGGATTCAAGCGGATGTTGTACTGACGACACCGTTGAAAGATGGTGCATAAATCATCGAGATGCTGGGTGCGTTTCTTGGATCGAGCTGTGAGGTCATCCAAGTAGGCGAGGATGATGTTATCCAGATCGTGGAAGATGTATGTCATTGCTCGCTGGAAAGTTGCACCGGCATTTTTTAAGCCGAAAGGCATGACACGATATGAAAAGGTACCCCATGGGGTAGTAAATGCGATTTTATACTGATCGATTGGATGGATTTGAATTTGGTTATAGCCAAAGAATCCGTCCATAAAGGAGAGAGCCTCGTGGCCGAAAAAATCATCGATAATTTGATCGATGAAAGGCGTTGGAAAGTTGTCTTTGGGACATGCGCTATTGAGATCACGAAAGTCTGTGAAAACATGGATAGTGGCCTATTTTTTGTCTATGGGTACAGGGTTGGAAACCCATGAAGTATAAGCGATGGGATAAATAAACCCGACAGTGCGTAATTTGTCAATTTCGGCTTTGATAGCCGCAACTTTGGATGGGTGTAGCGGTCGCTGTTTTTGGCGGACTGGTGTGATGTCAGGCCAGGTGTCGATGTGATGCTCGACAATAGATGGATCGAGGCCAGACATTTCCGTGTATGACCAGGTGAAAATATCCCTATATTCTTGGAAGAGGGCTTTGTATGCGGTGATCTCCTGAGGAGTGCAAGCAACTCTAATGATGATTTCTTCGACGATGCCATTTTTGATGGAAATGTCAATTTTGATGGTGGGGGAAATGTTGGCCATATTACCTTCTTCAAAAGCATCAGGGGTAGGAATGGGATTGTTGAACCAATCTATAGGCCCGGAGGGGATAAAATCTTTGGTTTCGACCGTGTAAATGGGGTTTTGGTTAGGAGGCATGAGGGCTTCCTGTGGAGAAAAGAGTGCACGGTGATGTAGTGCATCCCAGGGAGAATCCGGGTGGTTTAACTCTTCCAGTATTTCCTCGTCACATTGGAAATGGCGGGAATACAAGGGGTCGTGAGGAGTGAGCTCGGTGACAGTTTGGTTGCCCCCTGATGGAGAAGCAGCGGGAGCAATGCTGGGAGAGAGTGAGGGTTCACTCGACATAAACCATATATTGAAGTACTGAGGGGTACCCGTGGTGGTTGGGTGGAGAGTGTCCGTAGGGAAATGAATAGGGGAGTTGGGGGGGTTACGGGGTAAATCCTCAGAGATGTCATCTAAGAACCATGGAGGCATTGGGAGTGCCTCGGGTTTGGGAGAAATGACATGAAGATCCTCAAGTGATGAGGTAATGTCAATGATTTCTTCGGCGGGTTGGTGAAGCAGGGCCAATTGACGCTGTCTATATTCAAGGATGATAGGACACTAGCATGTAAAATGAGCTAATGAATCATAGAGAGAGCAAGGGCATCTCATACGTTCATTGAATGAAGTGGTGACATAGCGAATGTCAGTGATATTTGAAGAGGACGTAGTAGGGCGTGGGTTATTATGGAAGTTCTGGTGTACAGTCACTAATGTCTGCCGAAAGCGCGGCAGTGCTGGGCAATGATGGGTGTAATGGCCATTCTCTGAACATATAGCACAAGCATATTTGGTCCTCAACCCTTTACTACTGGAATGTTGGGTGGTAGTGGTGGGACTAGCAGTAGTGGCGGGTGTTGTGGGAGTTGGATTGAGGGGGATCAAATTCCGTAATTCAGGTAGGGACATACAATTGTTGGTTTGGTGGCCTTCTTTATCACATAGTGTGCAAGGGGGTGGGATGCATGGAGGAAGTGGAGCGGTGGGCTCTTTCTTCTTTCTCCTGCCCCCAACTGTAGCCGGGGAGTTAGGGAGTATGGGGGTAGTGGGGGTTAGGATGGGAATCGTCATGGGGAGGCCTTCCTATGGGGGAAGGGATGGTCGAGGGACCATCTCAGGTGGATGTAGATACCACACTGGGATTGCTAACACCATATTGGGTAGTGTGAGCGTTGCGGCTACCTGAAAAGCTTCTATACTGGGTGGAGGGTAAAAGAAGGGAATTTGAGTGAGGGGTTGGGGAACTGTCTCCCAAATGGGACTATGCCCTTGAGGGGATGTGGATTCATGGACTGTCGGGGTCGACGAATGCGTAGGAGGCTCCAACAGGAGTAGTTCTGTGACTATTGAGACGTCAGGAATGACTGAAGCCTCCTGAGGAGGTTTAGCATCCTCTGTGTGGGTTCCGTTAAAGGAGATGATGCATACTTGATTAGTAGGATGAAGGAGTGGTGGTGCTCCATGGTACGTCCCCAACAAGGATGGATCTTTAAAAATCCCAGGACCCATCTCAATGAGGGGATATGCATCTTGGTTGGTGTGGATGAGAGGAAGAATGTTATCGAGATTGGCAGAGGGGTTAGGCTCATAATGTGAGACTTGGTCGATGGTCACGATCTTCCCATTGTGAGGGAACATCATTGTCCTAAAGACAGAAGAGGCTACTACCTTCATAGCGTACATGTAGCTACGACCAAACAAGATATTGTAATCGAGCGGAGCATCGATAACTTCGATGTCTATGAGAATAGTTTTTCCCCCGACTTCAACGGGGAAACTCTAGAAGAGCCCTTCAGGAGATGATGGTTGTCCATCATAAGCTCGTAATGTGATGGCAGAGGGAATGAGTTCCGGGGAACCAAGTTTCTGCCATATGGTTTTGGACATGATGCACGTAGATGCACCTTCATCGATGATACACCGATAAACTGTGATGTTCCGTATTTTCACTGGTATTTGAAAAGCGATTACGGTGGGAAGACGAGGTTCACTGCTATGAAGATCAAAGGTGATGAGTCGAGTATCTGCAGGCTCAACTGCCCCCAAGGCGAAAAGTAGTGATTTTCGTTGAGTAGGACAAGTCTAGAGGACTTCCAAGACTGACATGGCAGCCGGGGATTGTGCTAAGTCGTCTACCAAACTATAGTTATGAGTTGCCCTAGCCTGTGGGTTGTGGACATTCCTACGTAAGGGTATGCGAGGGATGTGTAGTGGTGGTTCGGCGAAAGGGCGAGGGATTACCAACGGGGGTCCCGTCAGTGTAGGGTTTGTCTATGGAGAGATGGGAGTAGATTCAGTGGGTGCATGATACTGATGATTACGGGTTTGCAGAAGGATTTCTTTCTCACTGGTGAGGAGGATTGTATGCTCTACTGGGTTGTTAGGGTTTGGGTATTGTCCCCCTTGAGGTGGGGGATGTTGTGTGTCCTGTTGGGTGTGTATCGCACCTTGATGTGGAATAGGATTTTGCAGCACGACGGGAGGGGGTTGTTGCAAATATTGTTGTGGTGCCTGCTGAGGTGTAGGTTGTGCAGGAGAATGGGGAAGACTACCAGAGTCTTTCAATCATTTGAAATTAGAAATCTGGGGGCAATGGTGAGTGTAATGACCGAACTCACCACAAAGGGCATAGGGGAAGATGGTTTTAACATTATTTCGCCCTTGGAATTTGTTATTATTGCCCCCTTGGGGGTTTTGGTTCCCTTGGTTCTGGTTGCCCCCAGTAGGTTGGTGTTGTGGGGGTTGATTCTCGCCTTGTTCTGGGTTGTTGTTATTCATGTTCCATCCTTTCTTTTTGGCGTTTTTCGAAGGGTGAGTTGGGTTGGATGTGTTTAACTGTTCAAAATTTTGGTATTGTTGAGTAGCAGAGGGTTGAACAAAATTTACCCCCGTGTGTGGATGTGGGGGAGCCATGGGGTGTGGAGGACCAGGAAACGAGAAATATGGATTTTTTGGTGGTACCAATCCATAAGGTACATAGGAAGGAATAGTGCTTTCACTAGTACTATAAGCTGATGTTGAGGGAGTACCACTGTTTGTGGGAATAGGTGGATGTATGGGAGGTGACGGTGGTGGTCCACTGATGGGTGGAGGTATAGCAACAGGGTATGGCTGTTGATAAGGGGGTGGGTGGCAATAAGAAGTGCCCCCATATGCCGAAGGGCATTGAGGTGTTCCATACATCGGTGGTGGTTGGGGTTGTGGACCATGGTGTGTGGTGGTACCTATTAGTCCGTCTGCTGAGTGAGACATCCCCGATTTGTCTTGGCCAAATGGCACAGGTTTTGGAAGATTAGGAAGTACAGTGTATAAGTACCCTGACTGTGTGTAGATGAGGTCATACTGCTGGGCCTTACTGATGGCTTCCTCTTCATATTGTGGGAAGGTGGAAGCTACATCCTTTCCAAGGAGAGAGACAAGTGATCTAAGAAACCAGTCGAGACACTGTTGCTTGGTAGTTTCTGCCTTACACAAACTATGTCGCCTATGCCACTCATGAATGTGGTCAACGATGTGTGTGGCTGAGGTTTGTTTGAATTTAGAAAGTAGTTCTAGACCATTGTCATGGCGGATGGATAATTGGAAGAAGGTCAAGAATGCTTTGGCCAATGACTCAAAGGTTGTGTGAGACCCCGATTTTTCTTCAACATACCATTTAGTTGATGGGCCAGTGAGTGTGCATTGAAATAATCGTAGTCTGATGGAATCATCCATAATGCTATTGGAAGAACACCATAGATGAAAATTCATGATGTGGTTGGCATGGTCATCCCCTGCCTTCCCTTCAAACTTTGGTATGTATGAAGGAAGTTTTGTTGGCATTTCAGGCCATGTGGCGTCGTGCAATATAAGATCATTAGTGAGTTTGGTGAGATCCGGTATGTTGAGAGAATCCAAATATGGCATCTGTAGTGGGGGGGGGAGGGTTAGCTCCAGCCATAGTGTGTTGTGAACCTAACCCTTGATGGGGACTAGGTGGGTTGGTGCTCCCTCCTTGAGAGGAAGTGGGTCCCCCACTTCCGTGTAAAGGAGAGCGAGTGAATGGATGACCTTGGGAAGTTGTCCCAAGTAATGTAGAACCAAGCAAGGCTGATCCTAAGA
>ML828926.1:35626-49850 GCA_009831015.1 Picea engelmannii
TATGGGAAAGCACATCATCTTGAAGATCATTAGAGAGTTGATGAAGATTGTGAGGGAGAAATTATTTTCTATCTATAATTTCAATCTCATCATGCAATTCATATTCCCCGCAACAATTGTCAAATAATAACTCATCTAAAAAGAACATTTTGCAGTGCTCATTGAATACGTTGTGGAAATCCTTCAAGGATGAAATGATGGAAGGGGGTAATGAGAAATACCATTTACTTGCATCCCCATCCAATGAATGCATGAACATCTTCATACAAACATCCTCATGTTGTAGATCCAGTAGAGCCATGCAATCATGAAAATTGATGAGGTGTTATACAAGATTGTCTTCTTTCCTCTCTTCTGCGTGTCTTGTGCAATGTCCTTGGTTGGAATCCATGCATCCAGTGTGGTGTGTCAGAGAGCACACATAAGAGTCTCCAAGCGCTCCTCGCAAAGTTCCCGACATCCATCCATGTTCAACAGCTCCTTGATGTTGTGCTTGACTTCCATGACTGAGCTCTGGATAGAGTCCAGAGAATTCTACAAATTCAAGAGCCCTTCACACCGATAACAAGCAAGAGGAAGCAAAGGGGGAGGTATGTGAGGGAAATTGACTTTTTAATTAAAATAAAAATGGTAATTACTTGTGCAAATTGGAGAGAGTGTGACAAATGTGTGAGTGAATAATCCTAATTAAATTAATTAAAAAGATAATTAATTGTGCATGAGGACATGTGTCATTGGGGATTTTTCTATAAAACAAATGTGGTAGAAGGGGAAAGGATCTCAATTATTCTTGGTAATGTTATACTGCCAAAATTGTTTGGACTATGTTTTACTTGTGAGAGTTGGGATTCCAAGCTTGAAGAAAGAGTGGAAGCACTTCCTTGCGAGGAAAGGCTTGGAGCTATTGTCTGTTGGTTTCTTGTGTGTGACCCCTTTGCGGTTCAAAGGGATAAGGGGGAAGAAGAGTACCCCTAGCATTGGCTGGGAGGTATCGGTGAAGTCTTGGTGATTAACAAGCAAGAGTAAAAAGGAGCACAAGACGTTAGAGGACATTCTCAATTTTTGTCTTCAACGGTTCCGGTATTTTATTTCTGAAGTTTATTTTACGTCGAGAATAAATTTTTGTATTATAATGTTAATATTGTTGTAGAATCATATAGTTACTTCTCTAAACTAAAATTTGTTATGAACACTGTCGAATTTAATTGTAGCCCAGAACTTTGAATTTCCTCCATTCGTTGTAATTTGCATTTACCGATCTTGACTCTGATATTGAATTTGTTAGTTGTTAATTAATCCTGAGTTAAATTATTAGATCTTCGTATGTTTTATAAATCTAAGGTCAATCTAGAGATTCGAATTTGTGAAGTGAATGGTAAAACTTGTTTTCTATTTTAACAAATTGTTGTAGTCGTCATTGTTCTTGGGAACTAAAAATTTTATGGTCTCTCTCAAGCTGAAAGCAAAGAATAAGGAAGAAAAAAGACGAAGTACGAAGAGTGTGAAAGGTACACAGACCAAGGAGGGGTTGAAGTGGTTAAAGAATCAAAAGAGAACGAGTGAAGTGAAGGAAAGCAAGTCGTTGAATGAGAAGTTCAAGGAAGACAAATGAACAAAGAAGATGGATCATGGACAACTCAACAAGCAGAAAAATAGACCAATGAGTGATTTGGAGCACCTCAGGGAAAAGAAGGAAGGACGGGTTGGCGAAGCCCTAAAAATGTTGGTCAAGTGGACCTAGGGTTTTATCATATAGGGTATTGACACCTAGCTTTCGGCCTAGGGTTGTCTAAGAGTCATGTTAATGTAGAAATAAAGGTCTAGAAGACTTGGGAGGGTTGATATTTTGTTGGTTATGCTTATTATGGTTGATGTTATTTTTGTATTGAGAGAGAGAAGTTATGTGTTGTGAGAGCATTCTGTATTCTAGATCTTCAGCTGGGTGCGAAGATCAACTCTGCAGCTGGGTGCATAGGGAGGGGAGAAAAAGAGAGAGAAGAGAGAAATATGCAGCTAAGTGCGCAAATAGAATTGTATGCTTTCATCTAATATATCAAGAAGCACAGTTTTGTGGACGTAGCCCTAGGGAGAGGGTGAACCAAGTAAATATTGTTTTCTATGTGGTTGATGTTGTGATTATTTGTTATCTGTTATACTATTATTACATGAATGTTAGATCAACAATATAACTTCGCAAGTAAGCATAATATTGTTAAATACAGCTAGGTTATCCACGTTGATGTTCTAGATTCACTTTGCATTTCCTCTGGTTGTAGACACCTGTGTCCTGCAACCACCCTATTACTACTTCAGGTGAGACTTCATTTTCTTCACAGGTGTTGCCGAAAGGGCCAGTAGTTATGGCTTGTTGGTGCGCTGTTAGAGTTGAACCCTGGGTCTATCCCTGTGCCAACAAATGGTTCTATTACCGGGACTGAGATTTTCTTGAGGGAATGTCAAGGTGGTTTCCATCAAAGATAGAGATTCATAAGTGCATAGAAGAGCAAGAGAGGGACTTCACCGAAGCTCAGAATAATAACCCTAATATTAGTACAGAGGATTGGTTGGGAAGGTATATATTTACTGATATACACGAGATTTACTTTGGAGGAATTCATAAGGAGTTATATGATTGGTTAGTCAGATTAGCAGATACCCAATTTGAAATCAGATCTAGACCACCTATGGTTTGGATGTTGGCGTTGATCAAGAAGGTCAAGAGAGTCGATAAAGTTGTGTCAAGAGAAGTAGATCACTGGTTTAATAGCACTATTGGAGGGTATATTATTGAGTTTTCCATTGACAGAGTGGAATCGTATAGCCAAGTAGAGAGGTATTTCTTTAAGGGACCTAGAGGAAAGTTTTTACACTTTTTGAAGTTGAAGATCAAGATGTTGTTGCATGAGAAGAACATCTTGAAGATAGAGTAATCAGTCAGATTTTTAAAGCTAATGTTCAAGAACTCAGACAGCGACATCAACAAAGAGGTTGGACACACGCACAATGGGAGATCATTCAAAGAAGTTTTTCTTGTCAACCTATTTGAGTAGAACCATGAACCACTAGCACAGGACGAAGGGTTCTACAGTGGAAAATAAGAAGAGCTATTGAATGAGGAGTATTCAGAGTCCGCTAGCGAAGAGGAAGGGAAGACTGAAGAACCTTGCCGAGAAGAATCAAGAACTTCAAGGACTGCGCCTACTGTCGAAGTAAGTACTACTACTCCTCCTGTTGTGTTAGAAGCATTAAGCAACCAGATTAACCTAAGTTATCAGAGCACTCAGAGCACTGTTACTAGTAGTTTAGTACCTATTCAATCAAGAAACCTAGGAAGATCTATGGAAAACGAGATGAGGTTACCTATTTTTAGAGAAGATGGATCTGAGGATCCCGACCAGCATTGGTTTTTATGTGAAGTTATATGGAGTATTAAGGGTATCACTAACGAATTTGTTAAGAGGAATCCGTTTAGTACTACCCTGAGAGACCGCACACTGAGCTGATACATGATATTTGTTCAGGAAGTTGCACAGCCTAAACCACTGAAGACTATGTTGATTGTCGAATTCAAGAAATCCAAGTTGGAGTCACAGTGCATTACATAGATGAAAGAAATCAAGAAAAGAGTAGTTGAACCTATTTGGGAGTTTGATCAGAGGTTTAAGACCTTGATAGGCCATTTGAGTTTTCAGATTCCAGATCAACAGAACAAGGAATGGTTCATTGCTACCCTCTTTCAACACACCAGAGTCACTCTAATGCAACATAAGATTGATTCACAGGTTGAGGAACTAGAGATCACCATGAAACTAGAATCAACCCCTATGGGAGAATCCAGCTCAATTATGAGTCAAATTTTGAGTCAGTTAACTAGCTTATCTCTAGAGGTCAAAGATATGAAGAAATAAAAAGGAAAAGATAAAAGAGAAGACATTTGGTGTATCAAATGTAAATCAGAGGGTCATGATAAGGAATATTGTCCCCTATTTAATGAATACTTGGCCTTGGGATCTCCGAACCCTCTAAAGCAGGTCACTCGACCCTGGTGTGATGTATGTAGAAATAGACATCGCCCTGGTGAATGTTACTTTATGCAAAAATATGTTTAGACACCCGCAAATCTGTATTGCACATTCTGTAAATCTATGGGGCATGATGAGAAGGAATGTAGGGCTTATGAACTCATGCATGAAAGATCAATGGATACATACAAAATTCAAGGAGAATTACAACAAGAAGGAAACGTTGCATAGTTTAACTCCCCAGGAAGTGGAAAATTCAACCCTCGTGGTGGATTCAGAGAAAGAGGACAAGGAGGAGGCATGGATCGAGGTCGAGGTGAGATCATTTGTTATAACTGCACCCATCCAGGTCATTTGGCAAGGAACTATCAGAACCCTTGTACCACTTGCAGCTACTGCAACTCATTTGAACATGTTATTAAGGAATGTCTAACATTGTTGGCTAAACTTCAGGAAAGATAAGGTGGAAACCAGCAAGTACAATTGATATTAGTTGAACCTCATGGAGAGGATCCCATAGTCATTGTTATCACTAGAGGAGGCTTTGTTATAGAAGAAGACAGGGTGACTCCAGAAAATACTACAGAGGGTTCAGGGGTCAGAAGCGTTGTAGAGAAGACACAGTTGTTCGATCCAAGGAAGGAAAAGCAGACATTTGAAGAGGCGAGAAGAGAATTTAGAGGAGAACGAGATTCTTCATATAAGGCACAACCAAAAGTGAAAGAATGCAGAATGCCTATGGAATTCGATCAATCTGCCTCACCCGGAGATGGAAAAGACGTAAGCAAGCTTGTAGGTTTCTTGTATACATTTATTGATTTAATTAAAGATGAAAGAGTTGTACAATAACTACAACATCTAATAAGACAATATGAGATAGGGAGAGTAGACCCTATGTTGAGTAGGGTTGTGAATCAAGTATCAAGGAAAATAAGAACAAACAAGGAGTTTCACCTTAATTTTTAGATTGGAGACTATGATATAGATTATGTGGTCCTCGACTTTGGATCAGAATTTAACTTTATGACAAAGCAGACTTGGGAATTGAAGGGAAAGCCCAAGCTAATTTACTCTCCTATCAGGCTCATAAATTCTAATCAACAAACAATGAGCCCTTTTGGAAGATTGGAGCATGTCCCTGTGAACATCGACGGGGTAAGGACGTTTGTAGACTTCGAAGTGATTGAGATTGTGGATGAGAGTTGTCCTTATTATACATTGTTGGGCATTGATTGGGCCTTCAACAATTCGACTGTTGTTGACCTAAAGAAGATAAAAATGACATTTGAGGGTAATGGCATTAAGGTCATTGCACCTCTGGATCTTGATGAAGGTCACAGATATACAAAACCTATCAGAGAAGAAGACCGCACATACGAGCTAGAAAATATTTACAAACTGACAGTAGGACAACAGGATTACATTAATCCTATAGCAGATGTGATTCTAAGTTGGTGAAGTGAAAGTGCATGTTCATCAGATTCAGAAAAAACACTGGAGAACTGACAGAACATAATGTACGAAGTCTCTACAAGGAGATGTGCCAGGTTGACCAAGGAAGTTCACTGGATTGACATAGAAGTAAGTAATATTCCCACTTTTGATGGTTTGAATCATTTAGAAACACTTTTATTGGAATTTGAAGAAATTTTACCTATACAATAGAGGTTGTTGGCACTGGAGGAAGCGTTGAAATAAACTCCAGGTAGATGGTGGGGAACACACAAACAGAACATCAAGGAGTGGATTCAATGTCACACCTTGATGACACTGCACTTTTCATACCAGATCGAAGGTTATGAAGTTCAATACACAGGTCAGAGTTGTCCAAAGGACCATGTGTGAAGTTGTGAGGAAGCTTGGAGCAACATTCCTAAGGAACAATGGGTGCATAATTTCATTAAAACTCTGGATACAACACCTATCAATTGGTATCTTCAAGGAGAACTGTGCCTCACCACTTCAGATTGGTACGGTATGACTTAGAATTTTATAGCTACCTTTTTATTTGAGAATCAGTGCCCCACAGTAGATAAGGATTTACAAGTTGTAAGACAAAAGGTCTGTGAGGAGGCACCTAACCACCCTTTAGAACAAGAAGAGGATGAATGGACTTCACCTTTTCAGAGATTACAAGATTGTTACAATATAAATGTTGATGAAGATGATGATCCTAGGAATGTGAACATCGTAGAAACTCAAGGACAAAGAAGCATAGAAGGGCCTGGGATCGAATTACCTTTTATTGGGTATCCCATCAAAATTAAGAAAGTTAATATTGGAACAGAGAAAGAACCTAAATTGGAAAATGTTGGAGACTATTGGGATGATGCTACCATTGACAAAATTATAGATCTACTGCATGAGTATCAAGACTTGTTTCCAACAAAGTTCACAGACATGAAGGGTATTAAAGGGCCCATGGGAGAGATGAATATTCCTCTAAAACCAGAAGCAAGAGCAGTCAAGGACTGCAGTGTAGCTACAAATGTGCGATTCATATTTGATTATATCATAACTAGGTTTAGATGCACGAAGATCCTCATGAGTGATCAAGGTACACACTTCATTAATAAAACTATTGAAGCCTTGACTCAGGAATTCTAAGTTCACCATTAGAAGAGTACACCATACCACCCACAGGAGAATGGTACATTCAAAGATTTCAATAAGATATTGGAGACAACATTAACGAATATTTGCAGTGTGAATAGAGATGATTGGGATTTGAGAATACCAATAATGTTATGGGCCTATCGAACTACTTGCAAGAAGTTGACAATGAAAACTCCCTTTAAGATAGTTTATGGCTTGGAAGTCGTGGTACTTATGGAATATTGGTTCCTATCTTACGTATTGAAAAATTTACTGATATGGATGATATCAGCATTGTTCAGGAGAGGCTTGTGCAGTTGATGGAATTAGAGGAAGACAGGTTTATTGCAGGATTTCATCAGCAAGTACAGAAGGAACGAGAGAAGGCTTACCATGACAGACACATCAAGAAGAAAGCATTCAAACAAGGATATTTGGTACTGGTATATGACATCAAGTTCATGAAGCATCCAGGGAAGTTCATAACACATTGGCTTGGGCCATTTTAGGTTGCTTATGTTATATAAGGAGGAGTTGTGTAGTTGAAGACTTTGAATGGAGAATGGAAGGAAGGTCTAGTGAATGGGAGCTGATTGAAGCTATATTGGGATAACCAGCTGCCTTCCAGCTCTCAGTAGAAGCAAGGAAGAAGGGTGTAGGTACCAGGTGCAGTTGAAACTAGCTACCAGACACAAAAAAGACAGTCTGCACACAACAAGCAAGGTCATAGCAGAGAGCCCAGGCTGCTCTGCGCAGTCTGCAGTCGAAGTGATACAGAAAGTTCAATCCTGCAGTGACTTAGGACGAGTCATAGGTGAGTGTTGGGCATGTGTTGACCCTTGGGTATGAATTAAGGAAGAAAGCAAATAATAAGGATGAAGAAAGACGAAGTACGAAGAGCGCGAAAGGTACATAGACCAAGGAGGGGTCGAAGTGGTTAAAGAAGCAGAAAAGAAGGAGCGAAGTGAAGGAAAGTGAGTCGTTGAACGAGAAGGTCAAGGAAGACATATCAACAAAGAACATGGATCATGGAAATTAACCAAGCGTAAAAAGAGACGAATGAGTTCTTTGGAGCACCTCGCGAAAAAGAAGGAAGGACAGGCTGGTGAAGCCCTGAAAACACGGGTCAAGTGGACCTAAGGTTTTAGCATCTAGGGTTTTGACACCTAGGTTTCGGCCTAGGGTTGTCTAAGAGTCATGTAAATGTATAAATAAAGGTCTACAAGACTTGGGAGGGTTGATGCTTTTTTGGTTATGCATATTGTGGTCGATGCTATTGTTGTATTGAGAGAGAGAAGCGTTGTGTTGTGAAAATTTTTTGTATTTTGGATCTTCGACACGTGCGAAGATCAACCCTGCAGCTGGGTGCATAGGGAGGGGAGAGAAAGAGATAGAAGAGAGAAATATGTAGCTAAGTGCGTAGATAGAACTACATTCTTTCATCTAATATATCAAGAAGCGCAGTTATGTGGACGTAACCCTAGGAAGAGGGTGAACCATGTAAATATCGTTGTCTTTTTGGTTGATGTTGTGATTATTTGTTATTTGTTATATTGTTATTGCATGAATGTTAGATCAAATATATAACTTTGCATGTAAGCATAATATTGTTAAGTACAACTAGGTTATCTACGTTGATGTTCTGGATTCACTTTTCATTTCCTCTGGTTGTAGACACATGTGTCCTTCAACCCCCCTATTTCTACTTTAGGATGAGATTTCATCTTCTTCGCAGGTGTTGCCAAAAGGGCCAGTAGTTAGGGCTTGTTGGTGCGTTGTTAGAGTTCAACCTTGGGTTTGCCCCTGTGCCAACAAATGTTTCCATTGTCAATACCTGGATCTTCTTAAGGGAATGTCAAGGTGGTTTCTATTGAAGACAGAGATTCAGAAGTGGATAGAAGAACAAGAGAGGGACTTTGTCTAAGATCAGAATAGGAACCCTAATATTAGTATAGAGGATTGGTTGGGAAGGTATATATTTACTAATATACATGATATTTTCTTTGGAGGAATTCATAAAGATTTATACGAGTGGTTAGCAAGATTAGCAGATACCCAGCTTGAAATCAGATCTAGAGCACCTGTGGTTCGGACGTCCGAGTTGATCAAGAAGGTAAAGAGAGTTGATAATGTTGTGTCAAGAGAAGTAGATCACTGGTTTTATAGCACTATTGAAGGGTATATTACTGATTTTTCCATTAATAGAGTGGAATCATATAGCCAAGCATAAAGGTATTTCTTTAAGGGACCTTGAAAAAAGTTTTTACACTTTTTGAAGTTGAAGATTAAGATGTTATTTCATGAGAAGAACATCTTGAAGATAAAATAATCGACCATATTTTTAAAGCTAATGTTCAAGAACTCAAACAACGATAGTGACACATAGGTTGGACACACGCATAGTGAGAGATCATTCAGAGAAGTTCCTCTTGTGAACGTGTTTGAGAAAAACCATGAACCACTAGCACAAGACGAAGGGTTCTACAGTGGAGAAGAAGAAGAACTATTAAACGAGGAGTATTCAGAGTCTGCTAGGGCAGAGGAAGGGAATATTGAAGAACCTCGACGAGAAGAATCAAGAAATTCAGGGACTGCACCTACCATCAAAGTAAGTACTACTACTCCTCATGTAGTGTTAGCAACATTACGAAACTAGAGTAACCTAAGTTATCAGAGCACTCAGAGAACTGCTACTAGAAGTTCAATCAAGAAACCAAGGAAGATCTATGGCAGACGAGATGAGGTTATCTATTTTTATGGGAGATGGATCTGAGGATCCCGACGAACATTAGTTCTTATGTGAAGCTGTATGGAGTATTAAGAGTATCACTGATGATGTTGTAAAGAGGAATCAATTTAGTACTACCTTGAGAGACCGCACACTGAGCTAGTACATGAAATTTGTTTAGGGAGTTGCACAGCCTAAACTGTTGAATGACATTAAGACTGTGTTGATTTATGAATTCAAGAAACTCAAGTCAGAGTCACAGTGCATTACAAAGATGAAAGAAATCAAGCAGAGAGTAGTTGAACCTATTTGGGAGTTTGATGAGAGGTTTAAGACCTTGATCGGCCATTTGAGTTTTTAGATTCCAGACGAACAGAACAAGGAATGGTTCATCACTGTCCTCTTTCAACACATCAGAGTCCCTCTGATGCAACAAAAGATTGCTTTGTAGGCTGAGGCACTGGAGATCACCATGAAACTAGAATCAACCCCTATGGGAGAATCCATCTTAGGTATGAGTTAAATTTTGAGTCAACTAACTAGCTTATCTCTGCAGGTCAAAGATATGAATAAAGAAAAAGGAAAATATAAAAGAGAAGACATCTGGTGTATCAGATGTAAATCAAAGGGTTATGATAAGGAACATTGTTCCCTATTTAATGAATACTTGGCCTCGGGAGATCTGAACCCTCTGAAGTAGGTCACTCTACCCTGGTGTGAGGTATGTAAAAATAGACATCACCCCGGTGAATTTTACTTTATGCCAAATTATGTCCAGACACTCGCAAATCTGTATTGCACATTCTATAAATTTGTGGGGCAATACAGATTTGCGATGGATTCAGAGGAAGAGGACGAGGAGGAGGCATGGGTTGAGGTCGAGGTTAGATCATTTGTTATAACTGCGCCTAGATAGGTCATTTGGCAAGGAACTGTCAAAACCCTTGTACCACTTGCAGCTACTGCAACTCATTTGAACATGTTATTGAGAAATGTCCAGCATTGTTTGCTAAACTTCAGGAAATATGGGGTGGAAACCAACAAGTACAATCGATATCAGTTGAACCTCGCGGAGAGGATCCCAGAGTCATTGTTATCACTAGAGGAGGCATTGTTATAGGAGAAGATAGGGTGACTCCAGAAAAGACTACAAAGGGATCAGGGGTCAGAAGAGTTGCATAGAAGACACAGTTGTTTGATCCAATGAAGGAAAATTAGACATTTGAAGAGGCAAGAAGATAATTTAGAGGAGAACATGATTCTTCATCTAAGGCACAACCAGAACTGAAAGAATACGGAATGCATATGGCATTCGATCAGTC
This sequence comes from Picea engelmannii, assembly GCA_009831015.1. Classification (NCBI taxonomy): domain Eukaryota; kingdom Viridiplantae; phylum Streptophyta; class Pinopsida; order Pinales; family Pinaceae; genus Picea; species Picea engelmannii. The sequence goes on from ML828926.1 coordinate 46,294, forward strand.
TGCCTCACCCAGAGATGGAAAAGAGGTAAGCAAGCTTGTAGGTTTCTTGTATATGTTTATTGATTTAATTAAATACAAAAGAGTTGTACAAGAACTACAACATCTAATAAGATAATATGAGATATGGAGAGTAGACCCTATGTTGAGTAGGGCTGTGAATCAAGTATCAAGGAAAAGAAGAAAAAACAAGGAGTTGCACCTTAATGTTCAGATTGGAGACTATGACATAGATTATGTGGCCCTCGACTTGGGATCAGAAGTTAACGTTATGAAAAAGTAGACTTGGGCACTGATGGGAAAACCCAAGATAATTTACTCTCCTATCGGGCTCAGAATGGCTAATCAGTAGGAAGTGATCCCTTTTGGAAGACTAGATCATGTTCCTGTGGACATCGATAGGGTAAGGACATTTGTAGACTTCGAAGTAATTGAGATTGTGGATGAGAGCGACCCTTATCCTGCATTGTTAGGCATTGAATGCGCCTTCAACAATTTGACTGTTGTTGAACTAAAGAAGAGAAGAATGACATTTAAGGGTAATGTCCTTAGGGTCATTGCACCTCTGGATCCTGATGAAGTTCATAGATATACAAAACCTATCAGAGAAGAAGACCACACATACGAGCTAGAAAATATTTACAAACTGACAGCAGGACAACATGATTACATTAATCCTACAACAGATGGGAATCTGATTTGGTGAAGTGAAAGTGCATGTTCATCAGATTCATAAGAAGAAAAGGAGAACTGACAGAACATAATGTATGCATTCTCTATGAGGAGATGTGCCAGGTTGACCAAGGCAGTTCGGTGGATTGGCACAGAAGTAAGTAATCTTCCCACTTTTGATGGTTTGAATCATTTAGAAACATTTTTATTGGAATTTGAAGAAATTGTACCAATACAACAGAGGTTGTTGGAATTGGAGGACGCCTTGAAAGAAACTCCAGCTAGATGGTGGGGAACACAAAAAAAAAACATTGCAGAGTGGGTATAATGTCGCACCTTGATGACAGTGCGCTTTTTAAACCAAATTGAAGGTTGCAAAGTTTGACACACAGGTCAGAGACGTTGTCCAAAGGACCATGTGTGATGTTGTGAGGAAGCTTGGAACAACATTCCTAAGGAACAGTGGGTGCATAATTTCATTAACACTCTGGACACAACGCCTATCAATTGGTATCTTCAAGCAGAATTGTGCCTCACTACTTCAGATTGGTACGATATGACTCAAAACTTTATAGTTACGTTTTTATTTGAGAGTTAGTACCCCACAGTAGATTAGGATTTACAAGTTGTAAGACAGAAGGTCTTTGAGGAGGCACCTAACCTCACTTTAGAGGAAGAGAAGGATGAATGGACTGCACCTTTTCAGAGATTACAAAATTGTTACAATACAAATGTTGATGCAGATGATGATCCTAGGAATGTGAACATCACAGAAACTAAAGGACAAAGAAACATAGAAGGGCCTGGGATCAAATTAACTTTTATTGGGGATCCCATCAAAATTAAGAAAGTTAATATTGGAACAGAGAAAGCACCTAAATTGGCAAATGTTAAAGACTATTGGGATGATGCTACCATTGAAAAAATTACAAAGCTACTACATGAGTATCAAGACTTGTTTCCAACAAAGTTCACATACATGAAGGGTATTGAAGGGCTCATGGGAGAGATGAAGATTCATCTGAAACCAGAAGCAAGAGAAGTCAAGGAATGTAGTGTAGCTACAGCTACGTGATTCATACTTGATGATATCATAACCATGTTTTGATTCCCAAATATCCTCATGAGTGATCAAGGTACACACTTCATTAATAAAACTATTGAAGCCTTGACTCAGGAATTCAAAGTTCACCATCAGAAGAGTACACCATACCACCCACAGGAAAATGGTACAGTCAAAGCTTTCAATAAGATTTTGGAGTAAGTGTTGACGAATATTTGTAGTGTGAACATAGATGTTGGGATTTGAGAATACCAACAGTGTTATGGGCCTATCGAACTACTTTCAAGAAGCTGGCAATGCAGACTCCCTTTAAGCTAGTTTATGGCTTGGAATCTATGGTACCTATGGAATATTTTGTTCCTAGCTTATAGATTGCAGCATTTACTGATATAGATGATACTGGCGTTGTTCAGGAGAGGCTTGCGCAGTTGATGGAATTAGAGGAAGACAGGTTTATTGCAGGATTTTATCCGCATGTACAGAAGGAACGAGAGAAGGATTACCATGACAGACACATCAAGAAGAAAGCATTTAAACAAGGAGATTTGGTACTGGTATATGACAACAAGTTCATGAATCATCCAAAGAAGTTCATAACACATTGGCTTGGGCCATTTGAGGTTGCTTATGTTACAGAAGGAGGAGCTGCGCAATTGAAGACTCTGAATGGAGAATGGAAGGAAGGTCTAGTGAATGGGAGTCAGTTTAAGCTATATTGGGACAACGAGTTGCCTCAAAGATCTTAGTAGAAGAAATGAAGAAGGGTCTAGGTACCAGGTGCAATTGAAACTCGATACCAGATGCAAAAAATACAGTCTACACACAACAGGGAAGGACATAGCAGAGAACCCAGGCTGCTCTACATAGTCTATAGTGACTCGGGATGCATCACAGGTGAGTGTTGGGAGCATGTTGGCCCTTTGGTATGAATTAAGGAAGAAAGAAAAGAACAATGAAGAAGAAAGACAAAGTACGAAGAGTGTAGAAGGTACAGAGACCAAGGAGGGGTTGAAGTGGTTAAATAAGCAGAAAATAAGAAGTGAAGTGAAGGAAAGCAAGTCGTTGAATGAGAAGGTCAATGAAGACAGATCAACAGAGAAGATGGATCGTGGATAACGCAACAAGCAGAAAAAGAGACCAATGAGTGCTTTGGAACACCTCGTGGAAAAGAAGGAAGGACAAGCTGGCGAAGCCCTGAAAACGTGGGTCAAGTGGACCTAGGGTTTTGACACCTAGGTTTCAAACTAGAGTTGTCTAAGAGTCATGTAAATGTATAAATAAAGGTATACAAGACTTGGTAGGGTTGATTTTTTGTTGGTAATTCTTATTGTGGTCGATGTTATTGTTGTATTGAGAGAGAGAAGTGTTGTGTTGTGAGAACATTATGCATTCTGGATCTTCTACTGGCTGCGAAGATCAACCTTGCAGCTAGGTGTGCGGGGAGGGGAGAGAAAGAGAGAGAAGAGATAAATCAGCAGCTAAGTGCACAGATAGAACTGCATGCTTTCATCTAGTATATCAATAAGTACAGTTCTGTGGACGTAGCCCTAGGGAGAGGGTGAACCACATAAATATTGTTGTCTCTGTGGTTGATGTTGTGATTATTTGTTATCTGTGATACTATTATTGCATGAATGTTAGATCAGAGATATAACTTCACAAGTAAGCATAATATTCTTAAGTACAACTAGGTTATCTGCGTTGATGTTCTGGATTCACTTTTCATTTCCTCTATTTGTAGACACATGTGTCTTGCAACCCCCCTATTGCTACTTCGGGTGATACTTCATCTGCTTCATAGGTGTCTGCCCTTGTGCCAACATAT
>ML828926.1:49974-69774 GCA_009831015.1 Picea engelmannii
TGTTTGTCTAACCTTTACAAAGTCGAATTTGAACTTGTCGTTCGATGTTATTTATATTACAATTTGAATTTTAATGGGTATGATTGCTAAATGAATTTCGAACCTTGAACTTAGACTTTTGATTGTGATCAACAAATTTAGTTACCTGGAAATAAAAATTCGAATGGTCGCTATATGTGAGTGACATCTCTTAATTTATGAAATTTAATAGTCATTGACAAGTTATTACATTTCGTATTTATAAAAATTGTAGGTCAGTACAATTCTATCCGAAGTTAAATCTTATTGGGTTACTATATATTGACAGACTTTTGTTTGGTCTCTGGTATTGAGTGAATATCAAAATTAGAACTGGTATGATATTTGTGAAATCTAATAGCACTCTGGAAATCAGTGTTTGGTGACGCCATAACTCGGATCCACTATCTAAATGTAGTCCATGTGGTCGTTGCCTATTATTTCATTCTGGGAAATTTAATTTATAGGAACGTTGTTAATTAGATCACACAATTTTGAACTTGAATTTCGTCATGTTCACAGTGGTTAGTTGGCATTCCTATAATCAAACTTCAGTGAAGTTGTAGTCATAAATTGCTATCCTTCGATTTTATTATTCTCATTGACATCGTATCTCTATAGGAGGAAGTTAGTTCAAAATAAAAACAACTTAGCTTGCTTACGTTGAATGAAATTCTTACCTAACCTAACGAATGTTGACTGGATATTTTACCTCTTAAGACACAGTCCCGAATTTTGTAAGAACTGTTAAAGTTGACTTAATTTTCTTTGGAGGAAGTTTAATCCTTATCATACTACCAACGATGACGTAAGGTTAGATTAATAATCTTTTAGTTAGAAATCAAGTTGTTGTCTCTTAAAAACAAATCTTCTTTTATGAGATCAATTGTTAGTGTATCACACCTTGGTAGGTAGACTTGATCCCAATCTGAATTCCATCCTTTAGTAAGGATTTATCAAGAGTCTCCTTCCTCTGGGTAAGGGATTTGTTGTAGTCGGAATTTCAAGCATCACTTAATTTTATTTATATGTCAAACCTTGAGTAAAGGCTAGATCTGATTTTGATAGAGGAGATTGATTCCTTAGCCAACGTAGTTGGCAGTAAAGTAACTAGTAGGAACACGAACTTCATTAATGTATGCCAACAAAAACTCGTAATGATCAAATGAACGACGAGTCTTAAAGGATATATCATGAAAAAACTGTTGATTACTCTCTCCAACAATGATATATTTTAAAAAAGTATCAGAAATAAGAGGATTTTCATAAGTATTTGGAACAACAGACTCATAACTATTATCGACCATAGCATGAATGCATTGTTGATCATCTCTTTATTGAAAAGTAGAACTAGATGTGATTCCATTAGTCAACAAGCCCTTATAATTTTTAAATTCTTCCTCCTCATCACTATATTTGTCAAATATTGGAACATCGGGATAAAATCCTAATGGTAAATATGAATATTTATGCATATAATCATCAACAATATAATCTTGAAATATATTTGAAACAACATCACCTTCTTCCTCATCATAATCAACCTTCTCATCTAAATTTGAAGCAACAGGTACATAAGGAGAAAGATAGTCCTCTTGTTGTTCCTCCTTGAAAATGGATGATATCTGCAAATCCAATTTCCCATGGGTGTTTCCATATCCCTATGTCTGCGAATCTGAAAGTTGAGGGATGCTTTTATTGATTTCAATTGGCATTTGACCAAAATGCAACTGATCATTGTGTTTTGTATCTAAAGCAACAAAATCTTCAGATTTATAACAATCAGGAAAAATGGTAGTAGGAGAACCTTCGGATTTTTTAATATCCATTTCTAGTTCATGTTTATGGGAAAACACATCATCTTGAAGATCATTAGAGAGTTGATGAAGATTGCGAGGGAGGAATTATTTTCTATCTATAATTTCAATCTCATCATGCAATTCATAGTCCCCACAACAATTGTCAAATAATAACTCATCTGAAAAGTACCTTTTGCAGTGTTCATTGAATACTCTGTGGAAATCCTTCAAGGATCAAATGTTGGAAGGGGGTGATGAGAAATACCATTTACGTGCATCCCCATCCAATGAATGCATGAACATCTTCATACGAACATCCTCATGTTGTGGATCCAGTAGATCCATGCACTCATGAAACTTGATGAGTTGTTCTGTAAGATTGTCTTCTTTCCTCTCTCTGAAGATAGGCAGAAAATCTCCCCATTTTGTCAAATGAGGTACTGGATGTGGGAAACCAGGAATAGCTAAAAAATTTAAAGGTGTGAACCCTCGAGTCAAGATAGATTCCATGGCTATTATATCCCGTATCAGTGAAGTCGCCAACAGGTTCTTCCTTCATGGAGTGGAGTTGTCAGGTGAATGATGCAGTCTCTGATATGTGACCAGCCTTTGTTCACCATCAAAAGATGGATCTGATCAATGTCATCCTCCCAGGGAAGATTTATTCATTTCCGTCCCCGACAATGACGAAAAAAATGTTCGCGCTAGAAGTTGTTCTTAGACCGCTTAAGAGAAATCCTAGCACATTTTGAAATAAAAAGACTTGATTGGGTTTATACTGGAACAAGAAGAAGAAAACAAGGAAAGGAAAAGAAAATTAGTCACTGTAAAGCAATGATGGACCGTTGGGCTATGGAGTCAAGAAAGCACCCTTCTCATTAAAAACAATCAATCTGCATATCAAATAAAAGGTTTATTGGATAAAGGAAGAGAAACGATAACACAGAGAAGAAAAACCGTAAGGCACAGATTCTCTCTGCAAAAATGAATTCAAGTTACTTGAATGTAAACAATGACTAATAGGCAAGATACATCAGATCCTCGGATGCTCAAGAATCCATTAATCAGAGGCAACCATGATCCTCAAGGTGTAAAATTCATTCAAGTAAGAAGACAAAGAGGAAAACAAAGAAAAAACAACTTGATACCACAGATATTCTGAATTTCTAATAACATAAATGTTTACAAAAACATAAGCCCCTTAGGGTTACAATGACCATAGGTAAAGTGCCTCCTACAACTCTCTAGCCTCTCTTGGCTCATGAATCCCCCTTCCCTTCAAGAGCTCCATCCTCACTTAAATAGAAAATATCATCCAAATATCCTTGGGAGGTTGAATCCCATCTCTTTCATTGGATTCTAAGCCTTGGATATAGGTGGCAACAGTCAAAGAGACAAAAATCCAACAAACTTATAATTTTCGGGAAATTGTTGGAAGTCATTAATAAATTGTTTCCACCTCACTGCATGAGGTATTTAATGGAGCTAAAATTTAGGTGCAGGTGTCCCTTGACATCTAAATGATCCATGATAAGCCATTCGAAACCTCCTGGATAGGTGGCAACCTCCCAATAGGTCGAATATCCAATCAACTATGCAAAATAAAGAATTTGCAACACACTTTGCAGCGCACTAGTGTTTTAATTGTTTCTCTCAAATTCCAAACTGGGTCAAGCTGAAATTTGGTCAGCAAGTCAACAGGGATATCATCTGCCTCCACAAAAACTTTCAGAGAAACCCACTTCATCGTTTGGGTTTTATGATCAAATTGGTAACAGTAACCGCTACAAGAAATTTTGTAGCGCCACTGTAAAACAGTTCTGCAAATACTGTAGTGCCATTCTATGAAGTAACTCTGCAATTTTTGTAGTGCCATTCTGTGAAGTAACTCTGCAATTTCTGTAGTGCCACTATAAAAAAGTTATGCAAATTTCATAGCATAGTTTTGGTAGTGACTTTCTGTAGCGCAGTGTGGACACAAGAGCCAAGTGAATGAATGGGCATTCAAGATTCTAAAGCAGAGTGGCTTGACCTTAGTATAGGTGAAATTCAGTTGGCAAATGACTATGGAGTCTGTGGAAGAAGAGCTGGAGGTTGTGGTTGATGATGGAAGATCTGCAACAAGATATGGAACTACTACATCCACCTCAGCTTCCAATTCAACTCTAACAGTCAATCCCATAACACAATATGCAACTTGTCTAAACTAGTGATTTCAGTAGCATCGAGCTTGGTAGAAAAATTCAAATTGATAAAAAGCTAGCAAGCTCATAAATGACCAAATCTCCATATTCCTTTTAAAAAACAAGGGAGATGAAAAAAATGGGAGATATGACATCAAATGATTATGACGAATTATGGTAAAGTATCATAGGACAAAGGTGTGCTAAGGAAACTCCTAATTCATCGACGCTGTGAAATGACCAAAAATGCTACTGCAAATTCCTGTGCTAACATTTGGCTCCATGGGGGATGGCACGCTTCCTGCAAGCTGCCAAGAAATTGTAGACCAAAGGCCTTACCTATCACCTAAAATATTTGACTGGAAATAAGCATGTTGTTCCATGGGCATGGAGTCTTATACTGCTGCAAACTAACAAACTGAAAAGAATCTAACTGCTCGTATGGCGAGCTTATTCTCCTGCCTACTCCTACTTCTAATCAGTAGAAGAAAACGGATCCAGTAAAACTGAATCTCCAATGCATCCAAGTAAGAAATTGACTAACAACTTTGAACTTTCCTTCCAACTTTATGCAAATTCACAAACACATGGATTGTAGCATGTAAATCATAATATTTGAAATCATACTTGCAATCCAAAAATCTGGCCTTAAAGATGGCAACAACTGAAACTTCATTACTTCAAAACATCTCCATATAAGTAGCAACTGGATCTTGAAATTTGTACAAAACGTGTTGTTGCTCAACCACTGATAGAGAAACATGCATGATCAATTGTTCATCTAATCCTTTATGTTCTCCTTTGTCATATCCCTGTGACTCGGATCCATCACTATGATGTGCTGGCTCATTATAGCTGACAATTTTTTAGAGGAAAGAATAGATATGTTATTGATCTTGTACATCACTATCTTCATAATGATCAAATGAATGATGAGTCTTAAAAGATATATCATGAAAAAATTGTTGATTACTCTCTCCAACAATGATATATTTTTAAAATGTTTTAGAAATAAAAGGATCTTCATAAGTATTTGGAACACTAGACTTGTAACTATTATCGACCATTGCATGAATGCATTGCTAATCATCTCTTTGTTTAAAAGTAGAACTAGATGTGATTCCATTAGTCAGCAAGCCCTTCTAATTTTTAAATTCTTCCTCCTCATCACTATATTTGTCAAATATTGGAACATCGAGATAAAATCCTAATGGTAAAGATGAAGATTTATGCATTTAATCATCAGCAATATGATCTTGAAACAGATTTGAAACAACATCACCTTATTCCTCATAGTCAGCCTTCTCATCTAAATTTGAAGCAACAAGTACATAAGGAGAAAGATAGTCCTCTTGTTGTTCCTCCTTGAAAATGGATGATCTCTGCAAATCCARTTTCCCATGGGTGYTGCCATATCYYTGTGTCTGTGAATYTGAAAGATGAGKGCTGATTTTACTAATTTCAATTGGCMWTTGACCAAAATACRACTGATCATTGTGTTTTGTATCTAAAGCAACCAAATCTTYRGATTTATAACAATGAGGAAAAATGGTAGTAGGAGAACCTTCGGCTTCTTGAKTATCCATTTCTAGTTCATGTTTATGGGAAAGCACATCATCTTGAAGATCATTAGAGAGTTGATGAAGATTGTGAGGGAGAAATTATTTTCTATCTATAATTTCAATCTCATCATGCAATTCATATTCCCCGCAACAATTGTCAAATAATAACTCATTTAAAAAGTACATTTTGTAGTGCTCATTGAATACTCTGTGGAAATTCTTCAAGGATGAAATGATGGAAGGGGGTAATGGGAAATACCATTTACATGCATCCCCATCCAATGAATGCATGAACATCTTCATACAAACATCCTCATGTTGTAGATCCAGTAGAGCCATGCAGTCATGAAAATTGATGAGGTGTTATCTTCTTTCCTCTCTTCTGTGTGTCTTGCGCAATGTCCTTGGTTGGAATCCATGCGTCCAGTGTGGTGTGTCAGAGAGCACACATAAGAGTCTCCAAGCGCTCCTCGCAACGTTCCCAACATTCATCCATGTTCAACAGCTCCTTGATGTCGCACTTGACTTCCATGACTGAGCTCTGGATAGAGTCCAGAGAATTCTGCAAATTCAAGAGCCCTTCACACCGAGAACAAGCAAGAGGAAGCAAAGGGGGAGGTATGTGAGGGAAATTGACTTTTTAATTAAAATAAAAATGGTAATTACTTGTGCAAATTGGAGAGAGTGTGACAAGTGTGTGAGTGAATAATCCTAATTAAATTAATTAAAAAGATAATTAATTGTGCATGAGGACATGTGTCATTGGGGATTTTTCTATAAAACAAATGTGGTAGAAGGGGAAAGGATCTCAATTATTCTTGGTAATGTTATACTGCCAAAATTGTTTGGACTATGTTTTAATTGTGAGAGTTGGGATTCCAAGCTTGAAGAAAGAGTGGAAGCACTTCCTTGTGAGGAAAACCTTGGAGCTATTGTTTGTTGGTTTCTTGTGTGTGACCCCTTTGCGGCTCAAAGGGCTAAGGGGGAAGAAGAGTACCCCTAGCATTGGCTGGGAGGTACCGGTGAAGTCTCAGTGATTAACAAGCAGGAGTAAAAAGGAGCACAAGACGTTAGAGGACATTCTCAATTTTTGTCTTCAACGGTTCCGGTATTTTATTTCCGAAGTTTATTTTACGTCGAGAGTAAATTTTTGTATTATAATGTTAATATCGTTGTAGAATCATATAGTTACTTCTGTAAACTGAAATTTGTTATGAACACTGTCGAATTTAATTGTAGCCTAGAACTTCGAATTTCCTCCATTCGTTGTAATTTGCATTTACCGATCTTGACTTTGATATTGAATTTGTTAGTTGTTAATTAATCCTGAGTTAAATTATTATATCTTCGTATGTTTTATAAATCTAAGGTCAATCTGGAGATTCAAATTTGTGAAGTGAATGGTAAAACTTGTTTTCGATTTTAACAAATCATTGTAGTCATCATTGTTCTTGGGAACTAAAAATTTTATGGTCTCTCTCAAGTTGAAAGCAAAGAATAAGGAAGAAGAAAGACGAAGTATGAATGAGAAGTTCAAGGAAGACAGATGAACAAAGAAGATGGATCATGGACAACTCAACAAGCGGAAAAAGAGACCAATGAGTGATTTGGAGCACCTCACGGAAAAGAAGGAAGGACAGGCTGGCGAAGCCTTGAAAACGCTGGTCAAGTGGACCTAGGGTCTTAGCATATAGGGTTTTGACACCTAGCTTTCGGCCTAGGGTTGTCTAAGAGTCATGTTAATGTATAAATAAAGGTGTTGATCTTTTGTTGGTTATGCTTATTTTGGTCGATGCTATTGTTGTATTGAGAGAGAGAAGTTATGTGTTGTGAGAGCATTCTGTATTCTGGATCTTCAACTGGGTGTGAAGATCAACTTTGCAGCTGGGTGCACAGGGAGGGGAGAGAAAGAGAGAGAAGAGAGAAATATGCAGCTAAGTGCGCAGATAGAACTGTATACTTTCATCTAATATATCAAGAAGCACAGTTTTGTGGACATAGCCCTAGGGAGAGGGTGAACCACGTAAATATTGTTGTCTATGTGGTTGATGTTGTGATTATTTGTTATCTGTTATACTGTTATTACATGAATGTTAGATCAGCGATATAACTTCGCAAGTAAGCATAATATTGTTAAGTACAGCTAGGTTATCCACGTTGATGTTCTAGATTCACTTTGCATTTCCTTTGGTTGTAGACACCTGTGTCCTGCAACCACCCTATTGCTACTTCGGGTGAGACTTCATTTTCTTCACAGGTGTTGCCGAAAGGGCCAGTAGTTATGGCTTGTTGGTGTGCTGTTAGAGTTGAACCCTGGGTCTGCCCCTATGCCAACAAATGGTTCTATTGCCGGGACCGAGATCTTCTTGAGGGAATGTCAAGGTGGTTTCCATTGAACATAGAGATTCATAAGTGGATAGAAGAACAAGAGAGGGACTTCACCGAAGCTCAGAATAATAACCCTAAAATTAGTACAGAGGATTGGTTGGGAAGGTATATATTTACTGATATACACGAGATTTACTTTGGAGGAATTCATAAGGAGTTATATGATTGGTTAGTCAGATTAGCAGATACCCAGTTTGAAATCAGATCTAGACCACCTATGGTTTGGATATTGGTGTTGATCAAGAAGGTCAAGAGAGTCGATAAAGTTGTGTCAAGAGAAGTAGATCACTGGTTTGATAGCACTATTGGAGGGTATATTACTGAGTTTTCCATTGACAGAGTGGAATCGTATAGCCAAGTAGAGAGGTATTTCTTTAAGGGACCTAGAGGAAAGTTTTTACACTTTTTGAAGTTGAAGATCAAGATGTTGTTGCATGAGAAGAACATCTTGAAGATAGAGTAATCAGTCAGATTTTTAAAGCTAATGTTCAAGAACTCAGACAGCGACATCAACAAAGAGGTTGGACACACGCACAATGGGAGATCATTCAAAGAAGTTTTTCTTGTCAACCTATTTGAGTAGAACCATGAACCACTAGCACAGGACGAAGGGTTCTACAGTGGAAAATAAGAAGAGCTATTGAATGAGGAGTATTCAGAGTCCGCTAGCGAAGAGGAAGGGAAGACTGAAGAACCTTGCCGAGAAGAATCAAGAACTTCAAGGACTGCGCCTACTGTCGAAGTAAGTACTACTACTCCTCCTGTTGTGTTAGAAGCATTAAGCAACCAGATTAACCTAAGTTATCAGAGCACTCAGAGCACTGTTACTAGTAGTTTAGTACCTATTCAATCAAGAAACCTAGGAAGATCTATGGAAAACGAGATGAGGTTACCTATTTTTAGAGAAGATGGATCTGAGGATCCCGACCAGCATTGGTTTTTATGTGAAGTTGTATGGAGTATTAAGGGTATCACTAATGAAGTTGTTAAGAGGAATCCGTTTAGTACTACCCTGAGAGACTGCACACTGAGCTGATACATGATATTTGTTCAGGAAGTTGCACAACCTAAACCACTGAAGACTGCGTTGATTTTCGAATTCAAGAAATCCAAGTTGGAGTCAGAGTGCATTACATAGATGAAAGAAATCAAGAAAAGAGTAGTTGAACCTATTTGGGAGTTTGATCAGAGGTTTAAGACCTTGATAGGCCATTTGAGTTTTCAGATTCCAGATGAACAGAACAAGGAATGGTTCATCGCTACCCTCTTTCAACACACCGGAGTCACTCTAATGCAACATAAGATTGATTCATAGGTTGAGGAACCAGAGATCACCATGAAACTAGAATCAACCCCTATGGGAGAATCCAGCTCAATTATGAGTCAAATTTTGAGTCAGTTAACTAGCTTATCTCTAGAGGTCAAAGATATGAAGAAATAAAAAGGAAAAGATAAAAGAGAAGACATTTGGTGTATCAAATGTAAATCAGAGGGTCATGATAAGGAACATTGTCCCCTATTTAATGAATACTTGGCCTCGGGATCTCCGAACCCTCTGAAGCAGGTCACTTGACCCTGGTGTGAGGTATGTAGAAATAGACATCGCCCTGGTGAATGTTACTTTATGCAAAAATATGTTTAGACACTCGCAAATTTGTATTGCACATTCTATAAATTTGTGGGGCATGATGAGAAGGAATGTAGGGCTTATGAACTCATGCATGAAAGATCAATGGATACATACAAAATTCAAGGAGAATTACAACAAGAAGGAAATGTTGCACAGTTTAACTCCCCAGGAAAAGGAAAATTCAACCCTCGCGATGGATTCAGAGAAAGAGAACAAGGAGGAGGCATGGATTGAGGTCGAGGTGAGATCATTTGTTATAACTGCGCCCATCCAGGTCATTTGGCAAGGGACTATCAGAACCCTTGTACCACTTGCAGCTACTGCAACTCATTTGAACATGTTATTGAGGAATGTCTAGCATTGTTGGCTAAACTTCGGGAAAGATAAGGTGGAAACCAGCAAGTACAATTGATATCAGTTGAACCTCGTGGAGAGGATCCCATAGTCGTTGTTATCACTAGAGGAGGATTTGTTACAGGAGAAGACAGGGTGACTCCAGAAAATACTACAGAGGGATCAGGGGTTAGAAGCGCTGTAGAGAAGACACAGTTGTTCGATACAAGGAAGGAAAAGCAGACATTTGAAGAGGCGAGAAGAGAATTTAGAGGAGAACGAGCTTCTTCATATAAGGCACAACCAAAAGTGAAAGAATGCAGAATGCCTATGGAATTCGATCAGTCTGCCTCACCCGGAGATGGAAAAGAGGTAAGCAAGCTTGTAGGTTTCTTGTATACATTTATTGATTTAATTAAAGATGAAATAGTTGTACAAGAACTACAACATCTAATAAGACAATATGAGATAGGGAGAGTAGACCCTATGTTGAGTAGGGTTGTGAATCAAGTATCAAGGAAAATAAGAACAAACAAGGAGTTTCACCTTAATTTTGAGATTGGAGACTATGACATAGATTATGTGGTCCTCGACTTTGGATCAGAATTTAACTTTATGACAAAGCAGACTTGGGAATTGATGGGAAAACCCAAGCTAATTTACTCTCCTGTCAGGCTCATAAATTATAATCAGCAAATAGTGAGCCCTTTTGGAAGACTGGAGCATGTCCCTGTGGACATCGATGGGGTAAGGACGTTTGTAGACTTCGAAGTGATTGAGATTGTGGATGAGAGTTGTCCTTATTCTGTGTTGTTGGGCATTGATTGGGCCTTCAACAATTCGACTGTTGTTGACCTAAAGAAGATAAGAATGACATTTGAGGGTAATGGCATTAAGGTCATTGCACCTCTAGATCCTGATGAAGGTCACAGATATACAAAACCTATTAGAGAAGAAGACTGCACATACGAGCTAGAAAATATTTACAAACTGACAGTAGGACAACAGGATTACATTAATCCTATAGAAGATGTGATTCTAAGTTGGTGAAGTGAAAGTGCATGTTCATCAGATTTATAAGAAACACTGGAGAATTGACAAAACATAATGTACGAAGTCTCTACAAGGAGATGTGCTAGGTTGACCAAGGCAGTTCACTAGATTGGCATAGAAGTAAGTAATCTTCCCACTTTTGATGGTTTGAATCATTTAGAAACATTTTTATTGGAATTTGAAGAAATTTTACCTGTACAACATAGGTTATTGGCACTGGAGGAAGCATTGAAATAAAATCCAGGTAGATGGTGGGGAACACACAAACAGAACATTGAGGAGTGGATACAATGTCACACCTTGATGACACTGCACTTTTCATACCAGATTGAAGGTTGTGAAGTTCGATACACAGGTTAGAGTTGTCCAAAGGACCATGTGTGAAGTTGTGAGGAAGCTTGGAGCAACATTCCTAAGGAACAATGGGTGCATAAGTTCATTAACACTTTGGATACAACACCTATCAATTGGTATCTTCAAGGAGAACTGTGCCTCACCACTTTAGATTGGTACGGTATGACTTAGAACTTTATATCTACCTTTTTATTTGATAATCAGTACCCCACAGTAGATAAGGATTTACAAGTTGTAAGACAGAAGGTCTTTGAGGAGGCACCTAACCACCCTTTAGAACAAGAAGAGGATGAATGGACTTCACCTTTTCAGAGATTACAAGATTGTTACAATATAAATGCTGATGAAGATGATGATCCTAGGAATGTGAACATCACAGAAACTGAAAGACAGAGAGACATAGAAGGGCCTGGGATCAAATTACCTTTTATTGGGAAGCCCATCAAAGTTAAGAAAGTTAATATTGGAACAGAGAAAGCACCTAAATTGGAAAATGTTGGAGACTAATGGGATGATGCTACCATTGACAAAATTATAGAGCTACTGCATGAGTATCAGGACTTGTTTCCAACAAAGTTCATAGACATGAAGGGTATTAAAGGGCCCATGGGAGAGATGAATATTCCTCTGAAACCAGAAGCAAGAGCAGTCAAGGACTGCAGTGTAGCTACAAATGTGTGATTCATATTTGATGATATCATAACCAGGTTTAGATGCACGAAGATCCTAATGAGTGATCAAGGTACACACTTCATTAATAAAACTATTGAAGCCTTGACTCGGGAATTCTACGTTCACCATCAGAAGAGTACACCATACCACCCACAGGAGAATGGTACATTCAAAGATTTCAATAAGATATTGGAGACAACATTGACAAATATTTGCAGTGTGAACAGAGATGATTGAGATTTGAGAATACCAACAATGTTATGGGCCTATAGAACTACTTGCAAGAAGTTGACAATGAAAACTCCCTTTAGGATAGTTTATGGCTTGGAAGCCATGGTACTTATGGAATATTTGGTTCCTATCTTATGGATTGCAAAATTTACTAATATGGATGATATTGACATTGTTCAGGAGAGGCTTGTGCAGTTGATGGAATTAGAGGAAGACGGGTTTATTGTAGGATTTCATCAATAAGTACAGAAGGAACGAGAGAAGGCTTACCATGACAGACACATCAAGAAGAAAGCATTCAAACAAGGATATTTGGTACTGGTATATGACATCAAGTTCATGAAGCATCCAGGGAAGTTGATAACACATTGGCTTGGGCCATTTTAGGTTGCTTATGTTATAGAAGGAGGAGTTGTGTAGTTGAAGACTTTGAATGGAGAATTGAAGGAAGGTCTAGTGAATGGGAGTCAATTGAAGCTATATTGGGACAACCAGCTGCCTTCCAGCTCTCAGTAGAAGCAAGGAAGAAGGGTGTAGGTACCAGGTGCAGGTGAAACTAGCTACCAGACACACAAAAAGATAGTCTGCACACAACAAGCAAGGTCATAGCAGAGAGCCCAGGCTTCTCTGCACAGTCTGCAGTCGAAGTGATACAGAAAGTTCAATCCTGCAATGACTCAGGACGAGTCATAGGTGAGTGTTGGGGGTGTGTTGGCCCTTGGGTATGAATTAAGGAAGAAAGCAAAGAATAAGGATGAAGAAAGACGAAGTACGAAGAGTGTGAAAGGTACATAGACCAAGGAGGGGTCGAAGTGGTTAAAGAAGCAGAAAAGAAGGAGTGAAGTGAAGGAAAGTGAGTCATTGAACGAGAAGGTCAAGGAAGACAGATCAACAAAGAAAATGGATCATGGCAACTGACCAAGCGTAAAAAGAGACCAATGATTGCTTTGGAGCACCTCGCAAAAAAGGAGGAAGGACAGGCTAGTGAAGCCCTGAAAACACGGGTCAAGTGGACCTAAGGTTTTAGCATCTAGTTTTTTGACACGTAGGTTTCGGCCTAGGGTTTTCTAAGAGTCATGTAAATGTATAAATAAAGGTCTACAAGACTTGGGAGGGTTGATGTTTTTTTGGTTATGCTTATTGTGGTCGATGCTATTGTTGTATTGAGAGAGAGAAGTGTTGTGTTGTGACATAATTTTGTATTTTGGATCTTCAGCTAGGTGCGAAGATCAACCCTGCAGCTGGGTGCACAGGGAGGGGAGAGAAAGAGATAGAAGAGAGAAATATGTAGATAAGTGCGTAGATAGAACTATATTCTTTCATCTAATATATCAAGAAGTGCAGTTCTGTGGACGTAACCCTAGGAAGAGGGTGAACCACGTAAATATTGTTGTCTCTGTGGTTGATGTTGTGATTATTTGTTATTTGTTATATTGTTATTGCATGAATGTTAGATGAGATATATAACTTTGCATGTAAGCATAATATTGTTAATTACAACTAGGTTATCTGCGTTGATGTTTTGGATTCACTTTTCATTTCCTCTGGTTGAAGACACATGTGTCCTTCAACCCCCCTATTTCTACTTCATGTGAGATTTCATCTGCTTCGTAGGTGTTGCCGAAAGGGCTAGTAGTTAGGGCTTGTTGGTGCGCTGTTAGAGTTAAACCCTGGGTCTGCCCTTGTGCCAACAAATGTTTCCATTGCAGAGACCTGGATCTTCTTAAGGGAATGTCAAGGTGGTTTCTATTGAAGACAAAGATTCAGAAGTGGATAGAAGAACAAGAGAGGGACTTTGCCGAAGCTCAGAATAAGAACCCTAATATTAGTATAGAGGATTGGTTGGGAAGGTATATATTTACTGATATACATGATACTTTCTTTGGAGGAATTCATAAGGATTTATACGAGTGGTTAGCAATATTAGCAGATACCCAGCTTGAAATCGGATCTAGAGCACCTGTGGTTCGGACGTCAGAGCTGATCAAGAAAGTAAAGAGGATTGATAACGTTGTGTCAAGAGCAGTAGATCACTGGTTTGATAGCACTATTGAAGGGTATATTACTGAGTTTTCCATTAATAGAGTGGAATCATATAGCCAAGCAGAAAGGTATTTCTTTAAGGGACCTAGAAGAAAGTTTTTACACTTTTTGAAGTTGAATATTAATATGTTATTGCATGAGAAGAACATCTTGAAGATACAGTAATCGACCATATTTTTAAAGCTAATGTTCAAGAACTCAGACAGTGACAGTGACACATAGGTTGGACACATGCACGGTGAGAGATCATTCAGAGAAGTTCCTCTTGTGAACGTGTTTGAGCAAAACCATGAACCACTAGCACAGGACGAAGGGTTCTACAGTGGAGAAGAAGAAGAGCTATTAAACGAGGAGTATTCAGAGTCTTCTGGGGCAGAGGAAGGGAAGATTGAAGAGCCTCGACGAGAAGAATCAAGAAATTCAGGGACTGCACCTACCGTCAAAGTAAGTACTACTACTCCTCATGTTGTGTTAGCAACATTACGAAACCAGAGTAACCTAAGTTATCAGAGAACTCAGAGAACTGCTACTAGAAGTTCAATCAAGAAACCACGGAAGATCTATGGCAGACGAGATGAGGTTATCTATTTTTATGGGAGATGGATCTGAGGATCCCGACGAACATTAGTTCTTATGTGAAGCTGTATGGAGTATTAAGAGTATCACTGACGATGTTGTAAAGAGGAATCAGTTTAGTACTACCTTGAGAGACCGCACACTGAGCTAGTACATGAAATTTGTTTAGGGAGTTGCACAGCCTAAACTGTTGAATGACATTAAGACTATGCTGATTTATGAATTCAAGAAACTCAAGTCAGAGTCACAGTGCATTACAAAGATGAAAGAAATCAAGCAGAGAGTAGTTGAACCTATTTGGGAGTTTGATGAGAGGTTTAAGACCTTGATCGGCCATTTGATTTTTTAGATTCCAGACGAACAGAACAAGGAATGGTTCATCACTGTCCTCTTTCAACACATTAGAGTCCCTCTGATGCAACAAAAGATTGCTTTGTAGGCTGAGGCACTGGAGATCACCATGAAACTAGAATCAACCCCTATGGGAGAATCCATCTCAGGTATGAGTTAAATTTTGAGTCAGCTAACTAGCTTATCTCTGCAGGTCGAAGATATGAATAAAGAAAAAGGAAAATATAAAAAAGAAGACATCTAGTGTATCAGATGTAAATCAAAGGGTTATGATAAGGAGAATTGTTCCCTATTTAATGAATACTTGGCCTTAGGAGATATGAACCCTCTGAAGTAGGTCACTCTACCCTGGTGTGAGGTATGTAGAAATAGACATCGCCCTGATGAATTTTACTTTATGCAAAATTATGTCCAGACACTCGCAAATCTATATTGCACATTCTATAAATTTGTGGGGCAATACAGATTTGCGATGGATTTAGAGGAAGAGGACGAGGAGGAAGCATGGGTTGAGGTCAAGGTTAGATCATCTGTTATAAATGCGCCTAGACAGGTCATTTGGCAAGGAACTGTCAGAACCCTTGTACCACTTGCAGCTATTGCAACTCATTTGAACATGTTATTGAGAAATGTCCAGCATTGTTGGCTAAACTTCAGGAAATATGGGGTGTCAACCAAAAAGTACAATCGATATCAATTGAACCTCGTGGAGAGGATCCCAGAGTCGTTGTTATCACTAGAGGAGGCATTGTTATAGGAGAAGACAGGGTGACTCCAGAAAAGACTACAGAGGGATCAGGGGTCAGAAGAGTTGCATAGAAGACACAGTTGTTCGATCCATTGAAGGAAAATTAGACACTTGAAGAGGCAAGAAGATAATTTAGAGGAGAACATGCTTCTTCATCTAAGGCACAACCAGAAGTGAAAGAATGCGGAATGCATATGGCATTCAATTAGTCTGCCTCACCCGGAGATGGAAAAGAGGTAAGCAAGCTTGTAGGTTTCTTGTATATGTTTATCGATTTAATTAAATATGAAAGAGTCGTACAAGAACTACAACATCTAATAAGACAATATGAGATAGGGAGAGTAGACCCTATGCTGAGTAGGGCTGTGAATCAAGTATCAAGGAAAATAAGAACAAACAAGGAGTTGCACCTTAATGTTCAGATTGGAGACTATGACATAGATTATGTGGCCCTCGACTTGGGGTCAGAAGTTAACGTTATGAAAAAGTAGATTTGGGCACTGATGGGAAACCCAAGATAATTTACTCTCCTATCGGGATCAGAATGGCTAATCAGCAGGAAGTGAGCCCTTTTGGAAGACTAGATCATGCTCCTGTGGACATCGACAAGGTAAGGACATTTGTAGACTTCAAAGTAATTGAGATTGTGGATGAGAGCGGCCCTTATCCTGCATTGTTGGGCATTGATTGCGCTTTCAACAATTCGATTGTTGTTGAACTAAAGAAGAGAAGAATGACATTTAAGGGTAATGTCCTTAGGGTCATTGCACCTCTGGATCCTGATGAAGTTCATAGATATACAAAACCTATCAGAGAAGAAGACCACGCATACGAGCTAGAAAATATTTACAAACTGATAGCAGGACAACATGATTACATTAATCCTACAACAGATGGGAATCTGATTTGGTGAAGTGAAAGTGCATGTTCATCAGATTCATAAGAAGAAAAGGAGAACTGACAGAACATAATGTACGCATTCTCTACGAGGAGATGTGCCAGGTTGACCAAGGCAGTTCGGTGGATTGGCACAGAAGTAAGTAATCTTCCCACTTTTGATGGTTTGAATCATTTAGAAACATTTTTATTGGAATTTGAAGAAATTGTACCAGTACAACAGAGGTTGTTGGAACTGGAGGAAGCCTTGAAAGCAACTCCATCTAGATGGTGGGGAACACACAAACAAAACATCGCAGAATGGGTATAATGTCGCACCTTGATGACAGTGCGCTTTTTAAACCAAATTGAAGGTTGCAAAGTTTGACACACAGGTCAAAGACGTTGTCCAAAGGACCATGTGTGATGTTTTGAGGAAGCTTGGAGCAACATTCCTAAGGAACAGTGGGTGCATAAGTTCATTAACACTCTGGACACAACGCCTATCAATTAGTATCTTCAAGCAGAATTGTGCCTCACTACTTCAGATTGGTATGATATGACTCAAAACTTTATAGCTACGTTTTTATTTGAGAGTTAGTACCCCACAGTAGATCAGGATTTACAAGTTGTAAGACAGAAGGTCTTTGAGGAGGCACCTAACCTAACTTTAGAGGAAGAAAAGGATGAATGGACTGCACCTTTTCAGAGATTACAGGATTGTTACAATACAAATGTTGATGAAGATGATGATCCTAGGAATGTGAACATCACAGAAACAGAAGGACAAAGAAACATAGAAGGGCCTGGGATCGAATTAACTTTTATTGGGGATCCCATCAAAATTAAGAAAGTTAATATTGGAACAGGGAAAGCACCTAAATTGGCAAATGTTGGAGACTATTGGGATGATGCTACCATTGACAAAATTACAAATCTACTACATGAGTATCAGGACTTGTTTCCAACAAAGTTTACATACATGAAGGGTATTGAAGGGCCCATGGGAGAGATGAAGATTCATCTGAAACCAGAAGCAAGAGAAGTCAAGGAATGTAGTGCAGCTACAACTGCGTGATTCATACTTGATGATATCATAACGATGTTTGGATTCCCGAATATCCTCATGAGTGATCAAGGTACACACTTCATTAATAAAACTATTGAAGCCTTGACTCATGAATTCAAAGTTCACCATCAGAAGAGTACACCATACCACCCACAGGAGAATGGTATAGTCAAATCTTTCAATAAGATTTTGGAGTAAGCGTTGACGAATATTTGTAGTGTGAACATAGATGATTGGGATTTGAGAATACCAACAGTGTTATGGGCCTATCGAACTACTTGCAAGAAGCTGACAATGCAGACTCCCTTTAAGCTAGTTTATGGCTTGGAATCTGTGGTACCTATGGAATATTTTGTTCCTAGCTTACAAATTGCAGCGTTTACTGATATAGATGATATTGGCGTTGTTCAGGAGAGGCTTGCGCAGTTGATGGAATTAGAGGAAGACAGGTTTATTGCAGGATTTCATCCCCAGGTTCAGAAGAAATGAGAGAAGGATTACCATGACAGACACATCAAGAAGAAAGCATTTAAACAAGGAGATTTGGTACTGGTATATGACAACAAGTTCATGAATCATCCAAAGAAGTTCATAACACATTGGCTTGGGCCATTTGAGGTTGCTTATGTTACAGAAGGAGGAGCTGCGCAATTGAAGACTCTGAATGGAGAATGGAAGGAAGGTCTAGTGAATGGGAGCTGGTTTAAGCTATATTGGGACAACCAGTTGCCTCAAAGCTCTTAGTAGAAGAAATGAAGAAGGGTCTAGGTACCAGATGCAATTGAAACTGGGTACCAGATGCAAAAAATACAGTCTGCACACAACAGGGAAGGACATAGCAGAGAACTCGGGCTGCTCCATGCAGTCTACAGTCAAAGTGATACAGAAAGTTCAATCCTATAGTGACTCGGGATGCATCACAGGTGAGTGTTGGGGGCATGTTGGCCCTTTGGTATGAATTAAGGAAGAAAGCAAAGAATAATGAAGAAGAAAGACGAAGTACGAAGAGCGCAGAAGGTACACAGACCAAGGAGGGGTCTAAGTGGTTAAATAAGCAGAAAATAAGGAGTGAAGTAAAGGAAAATGAGTCGTTGAACGAGAAGGTCAAGGAAGACAAATCAACAGAGAAGATGGATCGTGGACAACTCAACAAGCAGAAAAAGAGACCAATGAGTGATTTGGAGCACCTCGTGGAAAAGAAGGAAGGACAAGCTGGCGAAGCCCTGAAAACACGGGTCAAGTGGATATAGGGTTTTGACACCTAGGTTTCAAACTAGGGTTGTCTAAGAGTCATGTAAATGTATAAATAAAGGTATACAAGACTTGGGAGGGTTGATCTTTTGTTGGTAATTCTTATTGTGGTCGATGTTATTGTTGTATTGAGAGAGAGAAGTGTTGTGTTGTGAGAGCATTATGCATTTAGGATCTTCTGCTGGGTGTGAAGAACAACCTTGCAGCTAGGTGCGCGGGGAATGGAGAGAAATAGAGAGAAGAGATAAATCAGCAGCTAAGTGCACAGATAGAACTACATGCTTTCATCTAGTATATCAAGAAGTATAGTTCTGTGGACGTAGCCCTAGGGAGAGGGTGAACCACGTAAATATTGTTGTCTCTGTGGTTGATGTTGTGATTATTTGTTATCTGTTATACCGATATTGCATGAATGTTAGATCAGAGATAGAACTTCGCAAGTAAGCATAATATTCTTAAGTACAGCTAGGTTATCTGCGTTGATGTTCTGGATTCACTTTTCATTTCCTCTGTTTGTAGACACATGTGTCCTGCAACCCCCCTATTGCTACTTCGGGTGATACTTCATCTGCTTCGCAGGTGTTGCCGAAAGGGCCAGTAGTTAAGACTTGTTGGTGCGTTGTTAGAGTTGAACCCTGGGTCTGCCCCTGTGCCAACATATAT
>ML828927.1:0-33571 GCA_009831015.1 Picea engelmannii
TCCCAGGCTGGATTACATAGTACATTGCCAACGATTTGTACCGCTTGATGATATTTCCAAACCTTATTTGTACCGTTTGATGATATTTAGTTTCCAAACCTTATTTGGATATAAGATGCTAAGTTTTATGACCTTGTAAAAGACACCTCATCAATCTCATAATGCATATACTCTATTATAAATATTGTTTATACTCAAATCAAATGCATATACTCTATTATAAGTATAATGCATATACTCTATTATTATTATTAGTATAATGCATATACTCTATTATAAGTATTGTGTATACTCAAATCAATGGCTCCAACTAGAAAAATGGGAAAAATTCTCGTCGAGATGGACGTCCACGGAGGACTGCGTGAACTACTAGAGATTGATTCGAGGGGTTGCAGAATAGTCCAAAGGATCCCTTTCCGATGCAGCATTTGTCATAATATCGGACACCTGAGAAATACTTGTATGGGAAGAGGGGAAGGCGAAGTATATGAAGACACGACTCTTCATAGGGACTTGGGGGACTTAGAGGATGAAATGGTTTCTACAAGCGTTGAATATTGGGTTCCATCGAGGGAGTCTAGCGGGAACGAGATGTTACTTTCACGGGTAAGTTATTATATTGTCTGGCACTATATAATACTTTATCATTATTGGAAAAAGAAGCTCTAAATTCTACTTCAGAGTTAAATTTTCTTAATCCTTCAGTGAAGCCTTGCTTGGGGGGTGGTAGAGGGTTATCGGTTTAGAAGCCAACAAGTTCTCCGTCCTCGCCTGCTCTTGACAGTCCGTTGGGGTGTTTGGGTGCTACTCTTAGTAAGCGGTTTAGTGACCGGAGGGATACACTTGCTTTGTCTCTCACATTACTAGATCTGACCTTCCTGTTGACTAGGTTCTTTCACCTCCCCTTTCCTCCGCGGAAGTTCAAAAGGGGGTTTCTCCTCTCCCAATGAGACGTAACCGATTTCAGGATGTCGTGAATCTGAGGAGGGAGAATCCTCTTTAACTGCGGTTCTGGACTCCCTAATTCCCTTTCTACGGGACAGTAATACCCCTGCTCATTTACCTACTTTCTTTGGGAATGATGTTATTGATCCCTCCAGCTTCTCTAGTGATCTTTGCACAAAAAATCTCCCCTAGACCGAGTCCACGAAGGAATATTCTTCGTCTCGAGGGCTCGGGATTGAATATTCTTCGATTAAAACGAGAAGTTCAGGGAAAAAGTTACAGTCATCAACTTCTTCATCCTTAGTCACAGATCCTTCCACTTCCGACAATGGCGCACTTAAAGTAGTGAAGGCCCTAGCAAGGGATAAGTGATGATTTTTATGTCTTTAAATCTTAGAGGGATTGGAGGCTCCCTAAAAGCTGCCTCGTTTTGTCGGGCCTTGAATATTACACACCCAAATATAATTTGCTTACACGAAACATTGGTTCATGAATATAAAGCTCGGTCCTTTATGCTTAAGTTTCATCCTTCATGGGTAACTTGTGCAGTGAAATCGGTTGGCTCATCGAGTGGCCTTCTAGTTTCGTAGGTCCTCATCTTTTTAAATTGGTTATGTTTCTTACTTGTGGAGGGATTTTGTTATCAGGATCAATTATTGCTACTAAAAGGAAGATCAATCTTCTAAATGTCTATGGCCCGTGCGTTAAGAATAAATCGTTCTGGTCGACTCTCACAAACAGTGGCTTGTTATCGTTAAAGAGCCTTGTGGTTGCGAGGGAATTAAACCTTACTATATCAACAAGAGAGGTTTGGGGAGGTTCTGCTACTTCGGGTCAACTTGCAGGTTTCTTTAATTCACTTTTTCAAACACACAAACTTATTGATGTTCAACCCAACAAATTAGTTCCGACTTGGCATAATGGTCGATCGGGAATGATTCAATTGCTAAGAGACTCGATAGGTTTTTGGTATCGAAGGACCTACTCTTGGAGTTCAAGTTATACAGAACTTGGGTTAAATTTCCTTATGTTTCAGATCATGCACCAATATTTTTTCAGTTGGAGAACACTATCATACAAAAAGCGTAGTCGTACCCTTTTAAATTCCATTCTAAGTGGCTAGAAGAAAAAGATTATAATGATCTGGTATACAAGTTGTGGAAAGATGAGAAACATTTACAGGAAGGACATTGTCAGCGAGGTTTTGGTTGGAAGTTAAAGGATCTGAAAGCTATCACCAAAAGATGGGCAAGAGATTTAAGGGATCGGGATGCAAATGCTATGGAGACGTTGGAAGGAAACATCAAGTACTATTTGCAGAAGCTCTCGGGGGCACTACTCCCTCGGAGGTGGAGTCAAACCTCACAAGACTCAAATCTAAAAGAAATAAACATCTTAAATCTGAGGAGGATCTGTGGCGTATTCGAAGCCGGGCTATATGGGTCCAAAGCGGAGATCAAAATAATAAATTCTTTCATTAGTTTGCTAACCATAGGAGAAATAGAAAATATATTTGGGAGATTTGTGATAATTCAGGTACTATTCACATAGGCCAGAAAGTTATTGTTGATGAGGCAGCTAAACATTTTAAGAATTTCTTCAAGCCTTCATTACCTGGCATATCAACAGAATAGGTTGGAGTGGCAAGCCAATACTCGAAGATGTTAGATGAGAATGAAGCGAGAGATCTCTATAAGCCTGTAACTTTAATGGAACTGAAATCAATATTAAATTTCTTTTAAAAATAAAAAAGCCCCGGGCTTAATGGTTGGTTGGTGGAATTTTTCTTACACTTCTTTGATTTAGTGAGTGAGGACCTCTTGGCGATGGTGGAGGAAACCCAATCAAGCGGGCACATAGCAGGAAGCATTAATTCAACCCTTCTATCTTTGATTCCCAAAAATAATAAGCCACAACAATTCGAGTTCTACAGGCCTATATCTTTGTGCAACCTGGTTTATAAAGTTATTTCAAAAGTGATTGCCAATCGAATAAAACCAATATTATCAAGGGCATTATCAGAAGAACAGTTCGACTTCTTGGAGGGACGCCATATTTAGGATGCAATTGGTACTGCACATGAGTGCATTCACAATATTAAGAAGAAAAATATAAACTCCCTCATCTTAAAACTAGACTTGTAAAAAGGGTATGATTGCATCAATTGGGACTATCTCAGAATGGTTCTTATACAAGTTGGGTTTGGACTACATATGACAAATTGGATTATGTTTTATGTGAATTCTACTTCCTTTGCAATTCTAGTCAATGGGGAGGCAACATTTTTTTTGAAGTGGTAGAGGCCTGCGCCAGGTGTCCGTTGTCTCCTTTACTTTTTATTCTGGTGATGGAGATTTTGAGTTTCTTATTAAAATCAAGTCATCAACAAGGATTCATAAAAGGCATCGAATTCTCTAGAATTACAAAAAAATTACATATTTTATTTGTAGATGATATCCTTCTACTGACAAATGCTTCAGTTTCGGAATCGAAGGAAATCGAAAGACTCGTTCAGTTGTTCTGTTCGGTTTCGGGCTTAATGGTGAATCAATTAAAGTCCATTGTTCATTACTTAGGACTATTGGAATAAAAAATTTCATCTTTTTAGCAACTTCTGCCATATAAATTTTCAGATCTATTAGTGCGTTTCAAGTATTTGGGATACTTCTTGAAGGCAAGTATACAAAGAGTTGAAGAGTGGGTTTGGATTTTAACCAAAATTGAAAAACAAATAAAACACTGGAGCTATCGGTGGCTGTCCCTGGGGTAGATATATTCTATGTAAAGAAGTTTTGGAAAGTCAGCCCGTCTACTGGTTATCTCTTGCATCGATCCCTATCTTTATTTTACATAAGTTAAGGAAGTTACTCTACAATTTTATGTGGAATGGGAGTGGTGATACAAAACATTATCATCTCTGTCGCTGGGAGACATTAGCCCGACCAAAGCGTTTGGGCGGCTGGGGTTTTTGCAATATCTTTTCTTTTAGTAAAGCATAGGCAGCGTCCACTTTGTGGCGAGTTATAACAAAAAAAATTTATATGGCACAAAGTAATAAAGGAGAAGTATTTTCCATACATCTCAGTTAATAGCCGGCTCAGATCCACTTCCTTTCATCATTCGTCGGCATCTAAAATTTGGATCAGTCTTCTAAAGTCAGTACATGTGATTACAAATTGGATTAGCTAGAATCCCAGCTCGGGCCATTACGTGATCTTGGGACGGGATAGAATTCTGGGTTTGGGCACTTCTTCATTTCTCTCTCTTTCGCTTATCAATGCTCTCAAACAGAAAAAACTCACGGTATTGGCTCATGCTTGGATAAATCAAGAACATGACACAATTCTATATGCATGGATCAACAACTCGGATTTGGAGCTTACATGTAATCTGGCTAGTGAATGGGATTAGTATAGATGGGCATTACAAGCAGCATGGGTGATTGTATCTGAAAAAGTTGACGAGCTAATTTGGATCGAGGACGACTCATCATGGATTCTCTCAGCAAAGAATGTATATTCAGCTTTATTATCTACTCAAGATCAACCGATGATCATAGGATGGCATAATCAAATGTGGAAGTGGAATATCCAACAAAAATTAAAACTCTTCTTGTGGCTGGCAGTAAATAACAAAATTCTGTTGTGGAATAATCTCCAAATCAGAGGATGGAAGGGACCGGGGTGCTGCCAATTATGCAAAAAGGATAGTGAAGACAACAAACATATATTCATACATTGTCCCTTTACTAAATTAATCTGGTTAAAACTAAAAAATATCAAATTACATCACTTCCAATTACATCACTTCCAATCTGTTCGCGGCAGACTGCAAAGTTGCCCGCTTCGCCTCCTCTTCTGACGATGAATATGCTATCACCAGTGCACTCGACTGCAACAGTGGGCGCGGCAGTGGTCATGGGATCGTCTGCCGCAGGTAGATGAATGATTATAATAGAAATGGTAGTGATTCGGAATGTCTTCTCCGTTTACAGCATGAATAATTCGTAATCGTGTGGTCTAGCCAATATTATTGTTATTATCGTAGTTGTTACGTCATGTCCTCATAATAATGCAGCAAAGTTCTCACGTCATCAGAAAATAGTTTTATTATCAATTCGTTATAATGGGTAACTGTGTAAGCAAAGATATTATTCTTACGAATAAATATGTCGTTGGATGTCTCTTTCTTCAACAAACATCCTACTTGTATTGGTGTGTACTTATGTTTTAGAAGAACTCTCAATGACACCGCTGGTTTCTTATATTGCTCTCAATTATTTTAAGCCCTACCAGTATTGGAATCAGGACATACAATTGTGAGTGAATTATTAGTTTTTTTTAATGTAAGAATGATTAAATATTATGAAAAATGTATATGTCATTAAAATTATGCAGATTTAATTAAGGGGCAGATTTAAAGGTGTACATCTATGTGTTTACTTTTTTACATTTACCTAATCATATTTAAAAAATACTTTGATAGCTAACTGATTGCCACTTAATTGATTAACAGAAATTAAAATATTAACACCAGATAAATGAAGAATCAACAGTTTATTTGTTAATCAATAATAAAATTTAATATATTCTTTTAAAAATTCCTTTCATCTTATCAACCTTTAGGCGTTCACCAACAGCTATTTAACTGCTGTGCTAGTAATTAAAATCTGTAATTCCAACAATTTTTTTAGGTTATGTGTGATTCTTCCAAGTGATGTGACGGGACGTGATTACTAAACGCTCTACTCCACAAGATCAGGGAAAGCGCTAACCGTCTGTGTATCTGCACCGCTAACAAATAGGGCATCTGTGCGTCCATCGTATCTCGAAGACTACACAAAGACATTGATATTGTAGAACGTAACATATAAAAAGTTGTAAAAATATAATTTGTTTTTCAAATTTAATTTAATATATTAATAGATTGATTAAATGTTTTAAACTTCATATAAGAACATCGATTTTGGTTTATAACTACTTTCTTAGACGTATTGTTAGCCAAACGCTAACAAAATTGCCCATTTTTCCAGTTGATCTTTAATTGAAATTGTCGAACTGAAATTCCCACTCCATTGAAGTTGTATTTTCATGAATGTTCTGTATCTCCATATCACTCATATCATCAAAAGTACAACTCTAAGAACGAATCTAGCTAAAATATAATTCTATATCTTAAAAAATACAATAATTCCAATGGATCTATCTAAAATTAACAACGGATCTATCTAGAATACAATTCTAACAACGTATCTATCAAAAATTGCGGATTTCTGAACTGCGAATTCAGACAAAGGTGGGGCATTTTAGTTAGCGTTTGGAAAGCAGCTTGCATTCACTCACTAGTAGAACATTAAACAACACGTCTATCCAGTGTTGTTCCCTGAATTTCTCAGCAAAATGCCTCGAAAAAGCCTCATCAAAAGACCTTCTGCCCAAAGATATTTGAAAAGTATGAGCCAGGATCTTCAGCTGGCCCTTTTAAAATGCAGCGACACACGCCTGCAGAATGGCATACCCAACGTCAACAAATACAACATTCAACGGATCATTTTTACTCAAATCTATCTTGAGGCGGTGATTGTTCTCCCGTTCATCTGGCAGAGGGGATTTAGGTTAACAATGGCAACGGCATCCAAAACCACTTCTTGAAATCTGTGAAATAAACCGGTATCACAATACAGCAATCAACAACTTCCGTACTTCAACAGCGCGCTATCGTACAACGGCAACAATACAGCGCTCGTTTTCAAGATCAATTCCTCCAACGCTCATTTTCTCCTGAGTAGGTCTGTGAAACTCTACCCAACCTACAAAACAATCGGATTTAGAAATTTAAGCCTAGAATTCCAAAATATTACATGAGAATATTTTTCGTTCAAAAATGGACAAAAAAAAAATAAAGACCATGTAAACCCTATCCTCCCGTCGACAGATAAGCTTCAAAACCAAAATAATGAGTGTCAATTACAAACGGGGTTTCCAAACATGAGAATGAATCCCTGAAAAGCATGCATTTGTTAGGCCATTTCCTTGTAATATCTGAGAATATATAAATCTATTCATGATCAGATTATTGCTTGGGAAATTCTTCTGCGCACTCTCCATGCTAGAGTCAGAGTAGGAAGGTCTGGTTAAACTTTCATCGCGCTTATAATTCCTTCGAGAAGAGAAAGTGTACGCAGCACACTAATTTTACAGTCCATTGGATTGATCTGATTTTTATACGTGCTTATTTATTTTATGCATGAAGGATGGATGAACACTCTATTATTAGATCAGCTAATATCAACCAATGTTCTTGGACGGTACACGACACACGGAGATAGCAACGGGATCTAACAAACCGTTTCATTGGGCAATTAATGAGTCAGACTCAACCAATGAGTCAGCCAGAGGGCAAATTGATATTTCAACGATGGATTTCTGTATGAACAAGAATATCTGTAAAATAGTGGAGATTTCACATATTTTACGCACAAAATATTCACGCATTATTATTGTATATTTAAATTCAGATACATTTTAAATTCGAAGATATTGTCAAAATCCAACTTATTTTAAATTTGAAAATAGAGGATTAAAAGAATATCTTAACAAACTCAAATTAATTTTAATGTATGTATTACTTCTTGCAACTTATTATAAATTTGAAGATAGAAGTTAAGAAAATATTTCAACAATATGCAACAAACCCAAATTAATTTTAATATAAGCATTAATTCTAATAATTTATTAAACTTTTCATTTTGCATTTTGTTTACTTTGTTGGAGGGTCGACTTCTTTAATAGGACAAGGATGTATATTTTAATTACTATGATAAGTACTATTTTAGTTTCACTTCATTATGCAACTTAGAACATGTAATTGCTTGTCCTATGTCATTTATTGTTTTGATATAAAATATAATGTGTATATATTGATTTTGTTTACTTTGTTAGAGGGTTGACTTCTTTAATAAGACAATTCATTGTAATTTTGCATTTTGTTTATTTTGTTAGAGGGTTCACTTTTTTAATAGGACAAGGATGAATATTTTAAGTACTATTATAAGGACTATTTTAGTTTCACTTCATTATGAAGCTTAGAACATGTAATTGCTTCCACTATGTCATTTATTGTTTTGATATAGAATATAATTTGTATATGTTGGTTTAGTTTTGAATATGGATAAACATTGTTAGGGTATTATGACGAATTATATCTTATCTAGGCATTCTCTAAATGTTTATATGATGTAATAGAATGAAATATATGTTATTCAACATGTTGAAGGATATGAATTTAGGAAATTAATATGGTTGTTGAGAAATATTATATAATTATGATATTGGATCCACATTGTTATAAATCAAATGATGAGGAAAGTATATTTTAAGGAAGGATTTTTGTTTAAAGAGGACAATTTAGTTAGTGTTTTACTACTCTACTAAACTAGCAATAAAATGAAAAATAAAGATTTATTATTTTCTTCCCTTTACCGTTGGTTTTTAATCTAAAGATCCTCAAATTTGATATAGTGGACTCACTTAAAAGTAACTTATTTAGTGGGGGCTTGGCCACATTTGAAATGAAAAATAAAGATTCATTTTATGAAATATTGTTTTTAAAGTTTAATTAGGGTTTATATTTTAAAGGAATTGAAATATACAAGTAATTGCTTATCATATGAACTTAGTAAAGAACTTAGTAAATATGACTAATAATATATTAATCCAAACATGGTTAAATAAGATATTAACAATGGCTTTAGTTGTGATACTCTTCTTACAAGATGTGAAAATGTCCATCTTAGAGAAATGATCGACAACCACAAAGAAACAATTGTTACCATTCTTGGTGAAGGGAAAACGTGACATACTCATTGACATCCTATTGGAGTTTTGGCTAGTATAAATACTTCTAAATTACTTCTAATATCTTTTCCACATCAAAGTTCCTTTCCACCTGAATTTAATGTTCCTCCCAAATTATCTTTTCGTGCTTGATTGAAGGAACATGAAGGAACATGAAGATGACCCATATTGCAAAAAAGTGCATCCTCGAGGTGAAATTCTAGAACTTGTTTACATGTTTCCAATGTCTGATATGCAACAATGAATTCAAGGTTTCTATTATACAATTCGGGCCACCTAGAGGTCTTGTTCCCACAAGAGTTAAGATTTGTGGTTATCACCACAACTGGGGGGAAGATGAAGCGGTCTCCAACATGGTTTGTGCTACCATTCTTGTACTTAATATTCAAGTGGAATTGTTGGAAGTACATGAACCGCTTCTGATGGTGGTCATTTTGTAACTTTCCTTTTCTGTATGAATTGTAGAGGCTTGTGATCAGTGTGGATGATAATTTCCTTTCATAGAATATAATGCTTCCACTATCGGCATGCCAGTGGAGTACATCTCCTTATCATAGGTGGGATACCTATGAATAGTATGAGAGAGTGTCTCACTATTACAGGCCATTGGATTCCCATGCTAAGTGAGGATTGCATCGATATCATATTCAGAGGAATCTGTCTCAATATTGAATGGCTATTGCAAGTAGACTGAGGAATGGTGTCAAGTACAGGCGTTGTTTTAGATCCTTTAATGCTTTTTGTTGTGACTCAAACTAGGAAAATTTTTCTTTACCTCCACCCTTGGTCACTTGGATTAAGAGTCAAATGATATGATAGAAACCCAACATGAGTCTACATTAGAATTTGACAATGCCCAAGAAGCTACATAACTTTGTTAGAGTCATCGGGGTTAACCAATCATGAATGAATTCTATCTTGGCTAGGTCCACATGTACCCCATGTTCATCCATGATATATCCTAGATACTAAATTCCATGAATGCTGAATGAGAATCTATCCAAATTGGAATATAAATTGTGTTGCAAATTTCTCAAGATCTATGAAATGCAATGCAAATGTTTTTTCCAAGTTTTGTTGAAGATGAGGATGTCATCCAAATATAAAACCACAAAATATCATGTGAACAAATTTAAGATATCATCCTTCATCCTCATGAATGTTTTCTAGAGAAAATTATTAAATCCAAAAGGCATGACCAACCACTCAAAATTTCTCCTTTATACTTGAAGGCGATCTTCCATACATCATTTTATTCAATTGGGACCTAGTGGTAGCTTAACTTTATATTATGCTTACTAAAGAAATTAGCGCCCTTAAACTAATAAAGAAGATCATCAATAAAAGGGATCATGTATTAGTTCTTAATAGTGATCTTGTTTACGTATTTGTAATAAATATAGAGTCTACATGTTCCATCCGTCTTCTGCACCAATACAATTGGGATCCCACAAGGCAAAAATCTTGGTCAAATGTGACCCCTTTTGACGAGCTCATATATGTTTTATTTCCCCATTCTCCAAAAGGGAGCATATTTATATTGGGCCATTAGGTAAAGGTATCAAGTCAATTGAATGTTTGACCTAGCAAAGGAACCCCCACATGTGAAGTGAATATATATTTGTATTCCTCTACAATAGTGTCCATCTGCTTTTGATGTGTAGATATTCCATGTGTTAAGGTCGTGGTGATCATAGTGACATTTTGTTCACCTTCCGACTAAACCATGAAGAGGATAAATTTTATTTTCTGAGAGATTACTTTTTGGAATTTATTTTCTGTGATCATGGAAACTGTAGTATTAGGGAATACCTATTGTACCCTATAGACATAGCCTCCCAAAGTAACAATGGCACCAAGATTCTTGGACTCATAAACTTCATGATGTTTCCACATATAGGGTTGTCCTAAATACCATCACAAAATTCAAGTGGGAAAAGATTACACAACACCTTATCTTTGAAGGGCATGATTTCTTAGGACAAGTGACAGTACTAGTTGATGTGGAGGTATCATCCCTAGATCAACCAACTAATGGTTTATGGTTGAGGGTGTCGCATTTCAGCCATAGTACGATTATTTTTCTTTCAACTTGGACAACAATGATTATTTCAATTGTCATTCATCAATGTTGTGTCACATATTTTTGTGGAAATCACACCACTTTCCAGTTTCCTTCTTTGACTTCCGGTCACCCTTCTTTTCCTCTAGTTTGTATTTTTTGTCTCGAGATTGACTATATCCTTTCTCTATCATTTGTTATGTGAGTTTGGGCCACCTTTACCATGCTTCTGTTCTAACATATTTTCAGACCCAAACTCCCACTTATTCCTCTCCTTAAATTTCTTCTCAATTTTGACAGTATATTGATAAGAAACTCCCATTAAGGATATGTCCAATAAATCCATCTATGTTTGGATGTCCCTTTGTAGGAAATTGTGATACTTCAAAACTAGTTGTCACTCAGAGTCTTCGATACCCTAATTTGAGTGTAAGGTATGGAAGACATCAGTGTACTTCATCACCAACTCGTCTCTCTCCTGACACAAACTTTTCCATCTCGTGTACCAATCATCATAGTTCCCAACATGGTAGAATTCTTCCTTGAGGCCATAAAAAAAAATCAACCAAAGTGGGTTTTGTTCTAATGTTGTAGACTCATCTCCATCAAGTCTCTCCAAATAACTTTTCCACCAATATTTGACATGGGGTAGGGCCTTAAGCAGTGAAAAAGTGATATATTCGATGTTTGAATTTTTTTTTACAGTGTAATAACCCTCTAATAGATTTAGCCATTTCTCAAAATCATTTTCATCTATATTTCCTTCAAATAAAGGAATGCCAAATTTAACTTGTACCTTGAAGGGTGTCACACCTTCGAAATGGTTTCTTGTTGAAGGTTTATTGGTTTCCATTGGCAATCGTCGAAGGATTTGAAAATTTCCATCATATTGTTCTTCTGTCGTGTGAGTGATTCCTTGAGAAACAACTTGATCAAATCTTTTGATGTTTCATCTCTCTTTTCATCTACCATGGGATACCTCCTGGGTTGGAGAGAGTGTTCTTCCCTAAGAGAAATTAGTTTAAGAACCAACTCTCTATACCTTGACCTTGTTGTGGGAATGTACTAAGAAACAACAAAGAGTAGATTTATCTATTACCACCAATCTGAATTGTATACAGAATGAAATGAAAGGAAGGAATATGAATGTAAACACACTCATATAAATATTACAATGATCGTATTAATACAATGAGAACGAGACTCTATTAATAAATGAAATAGGAAAAGACTATGAAATGTAGAGCAATACAAACTAACTAGAATGGTGGTAGCTTATCTTTAAGGAGAGACGTGTTGGTTGTGCCCATTCGCAATAACACATTACAAGAGGTCAAAATGGCCTTCCAACATAAAGTAATAAACCCTAAATATCCAAAAAACTTACCCTAAGACACAAAGCGCCAAAAGTATTGCAGACCATGAGTTGGTTGATTGATACATCAACTTCCTGATGATGCAAATTTTGCATACAATTACTATTTGGGGTGCACAATAGCTCATTAGAAAGATATAATTGAGAATTACAATTATTGGCAAGTCTCGGCATGCCATGGAAACTTAAGGCCCCTAAGTGGGAAAAAGACATTGTTTAAGGACTCAAAATCACCCTGGAAGATCAGGACCTAAAACACTATAGATAAAAAAAAACTACAAATATGGAGAACCGTGTTGAGTTGGTGGAAGAGGTGGGTGGCCATCGATATCCACCTAGATAATAGCTTAATAAATGGTTCAACATTTGATTTTTTAGGCCATCCAGGGGGGTTAGGTAGGGGTTCCCCTTATGTTCATTACTAGTATTGATCTTAGTAAAGGTCCTAAGCAAGTCTTTATTCGAAGTATGAAGAACTCATAATTTTAAAGGTATAAATCCGGTTAGATATTTCTCTGTGTAACTCTTGTCTTTTGTTGATGATGTTATTTTTTTTTGTGATGGGTTTGAAAGGGATCCTATCAAATTAAAAGAGATTTTAGAGTTGTATTGTGCGGCCAAAGGCATGAGGGTTAATCTTCAAAAATATTCTATCTCTTTCAATGGGGTGGATGGAGACGATAATAGGTTTATTATTCAACTATTTCCCTATCGATGGATTAATTTGCAAGAAGGATTCAAATTTACTTGGGATTTGATATCAAACATAATGATTATGAGATAAAATATTGGGAAGGGTTAAATGATAAGGTCGAGGAGTGAGTAAATTATGGTGTAACGAGGAGCTTTCTAGGGGAGGGAGAATTACCCTAATCAAGTTAGTATGGGAGGCTATTCCAATTTATTAGCTTTATTTGTATTTTATTTCAAAAGAGATATTAGAAACGATTATAAAGATCAGTTTTAGTCTCCTTTGGTTTGAGAAATGTGAAGGAGAGGGTATACCTTTATCCAACTAGTAGGAAACTTCCAAGCCAAAGGGCTTATGAGGTTGGGGGCTTAGAAGAATAGCCAATGTTTTGGAAATATATTGGCTAAAATGTGTGTTGGAGGTTTATCTATAGTAATGGGTTGTGGAGTCAAGTTGTTCTTGAGAAATATGTTGAACATGATTTAATCAAAGATTGGAGTATGTATAGTGTTAAGAAAATTCATAATGTGCCAATTACATGGAAGGAAATTGTGTCATCCTTTTCATTAATAGAATATTGGTTGGTGTGGAATATTGGCAATGGGGGTGAAGTGCTCAAAGGTGTTGTTCCTTGGGTGGGAAGTGGGGAAGGAAACCAAATTCCCCCCAAAAATGATCAATATTATCATGAAAAAAGAATATGTAAAATAGGTTAGGTTACTTATCAAGGGATAACTACAATTTGACATAAAGAATGGAAGTTAACAACATTTTTGGGCATCCTTTCAAAGGAAGGTGAAATAGGGATGCACTTGTATTTTCCCTTAAAACTAATCATGTGAGAATAAAGGATTCAATAGACTAGTCGGTTTGGTCAAAGAATCATGCTCTAGGACTATATACTCCTAGGCTAGGCTTCCTTGTGTGAAAAGGAGAGGTTTGAAGACGTGCAATGGTGCTGGAAGCCACTTTGGAAAATCAGATCTCCTCTGATGTCTAGAATCTTCATGTGGTTAGCTATTAGGAACAAGCTCTTACATGGGAAGTTCTTTGAAGGAGAAATAGGTAAGAGTCAAACATATGTCCTCTTTGTTAGGTTTAGGAAGAAACAATATGCCACTTTCTTATAATTTTTGTTTAAACAGGTCATATTTGGAGGGAATTGGAGTCTTTGAATGGAATTATAGAGGGATTTCAAGGAGAGCTGATTGTTGATTGTATAAACAACTATTAGTCTAAATCCAAGTTAAAAGGTTTCAAGACCCTTTGCAT
Organism: Picea engelmannii; assembly: GCA_009831015.1. Classification (NCBI taxonomy): domain Eukaryota; kingdom Viridiplantae; phylum Streptophyta; class Pinopsida; order Pinales; family Pinaceae; genus Picea; species Picea engelmannii. The sequence continues at coordinate 14,202 of ML828927.1, forward strand.
GGGGAATCTTGTTAGCTTGAAATGAAAGCATATCTTAGGAAAGGACCATATTACCTATCTAATGTGCAACTCAAAGTAAGTGTGTCTTTGATAATTTCAAACGTCATCTTAAGGATAAACCCATGGTATTAATTAGGCTAGAAAAAATTGATGAAGGCAAGGCTTGGGCCTATTTTGATGGGGAAATTTAGGGGGACCCACTTGTTTGTGGGGCTAGAGGGGTGGTCTTCATACAAGATTCTCAATTTTTCAAGTTTAAGGCTCGATTGGGTAGGGAAAAAAATAATTATGTTGATGTAATAGCTTTGAAATTATCATTATTCCTCTCTATTGAAAACAAAGTCACAAAAAATCAAATCTTTGGTGATTTAGTGGTGGTGATCCATTGGATGAGGAAAATTTGCATCATGGAAAATCTTGTGTTGAGACCCATAGATGAGGAAATCATGAATTTCAAATATGTTTTTTCCTCATTTTCTTTCACCCATGTGTACATAGAGTGCACCTTTTAAGGAAGGCCTTTAGTAAAATGTAGGTGCTTGGCATGTGATCAATTTTTTTTAACAATTTTGGTTTTATTTACTATTAGCTAATAATAGATTTTTGGTTAGACTTTGGCACTGATTTATTCTAGAAAAATGTAAGGAAATATGGTGACCCTATGTTTATATTTTTATGAAGGACTCTACACCACTTTTATGATACATTTATGACTTAGTTAGAAATAACAAGAGAGAGTTTTATGATCTACAAAGGAACTTATAGATAGTTTTATGCTTTGTGTGAGATGGTCGGAACTTATAGATAGTTTTATGCTTTGTGTGAGATGGTCGGTTTGAAGATTTTGTAAAGGACCCATATAAGGAAATCATGAATTTCAAATATGATTTACTTTCACCCATGTGTACATAGTGTGCACTGGAAGCATATGCACCTTCGAATTAAGGCCTTTAGTAAGACGTAGGTGGTTGGCATGTGTTGAATAAAATATGGGCAATTTTATTTTTTTCAATCTCATTTATAAAAATTTTAACAATTTTGGTTTTATTTACTATTATCTAATAACATATCAAAATATCAAAATATGGGCAATTATTTTTGTTCAATCTCATTCATCAAATTTTTGAAAATTTTGGTTTTATTTACTATTATCTAATAACATTTAGATTTTGGCACTCGTTTATTGTAGAATAATGTAATTAATTATGGTAACCCTATGTTTGGATGTTGATCAAGGACTTTGCATCATTTTTATGAGATATTCATGACTTGGTTAGAAGTAATAAGAAAGAGTTTTATGAGTTTTATACTCTATAAAAGCACTTAAAGATGGGGTTGTTTAAAAGTTTTACTTTTTGGGTTTTTTGATGGACAATGTGGACAAAATGACTATTTTTTGTTGTTTAAATTGCATTTCTGAATGCATAAATAAATGGATTCAACTTGCTAAAAAACTCTTAGGGCACTTGGATTATATAAACTTAGCTACTCAAATCTGCAGATCCAACCATTCAAATTTAAACAAAATCGAAAAACATTACCAAAAAACAACCAAAAAATAGAACATTTAGACTACTACCTTAAAGATAATTTTATGCTTTGTATAACTATTTATTTGAAGATTTAGTAAAGGAATAATTATCAAATTTCTTGCCAAAACATTTTTGTCAAATATTTTAAATGTAAATTACCACAAAGAAGAAACTTGAAATTCTAAAATCATATGCAATATGTATAATTCAAAGAAGAGCTTGAAATTTTAAAACCATATGGAATATGTGTATCTGTAATTTGAAGGAAAAATAACATACTCTATAATTGTATTCCAAATATGAACCATTCGAATATTCAACACTAAACTATCCATGATATAGATTGAGCAAAGGGAGAAACTTTGACATTACCAAAATAAAAACGAATATTTCATTTATAAACGGGAACCCAACCATTGCTCAAGAATTATAACACATTCCATTCGAGTAGCTTTATTCATATAAGGTCAAATGAAAAAAACAGAGTCAAAGAAATCACATATGCAACTAAGATACTTCGTGGTAACCAAAAGGAAACTATAGCCATCATGCACACGAGAAGAGCTACACACCCATTAAGATAATTAAGCGCCGACTGCTGGAAGCACAAAGCATAGGAACAAAGCGGTGCCGATGCTAATGATTATTCGTGCTAGAAACCATTATTCTCGATCCTTATCATTCTTCTACCTGCGGCAGACAATCCCACGACCACCGCTGCGTCCGCTGTTGCAGTTGAGTGCACTGGTGATCGCAGAATGATGATCGATGGAAGAGGGGGAGGCGAAGCGGGCAACTTTGCAGTCTGCCGCGAACAGATTGGAAGTGACATAATTGGATTCTCCTCCCATGACCGGCATGGCCACCCCCATCTTCACAGGGCTTCTGTATTCTGCCCCGTATGTCTGTCCAAGCACACCGCTCACAGTGGGGCTCAGAGAGTAGAAGTTGAAGCTCAGCTCCAGATGGGCGAAGCAATCCTCGCCAACGATGATCCCGTATTTATGGACTCGAGACTCCTCTTCACTGATGGGCACCACGCGTGCGCTGATCTTTACCTTGTCCTCCACTTGAACCACCACTGCATTTGTGTGGTCGGAACGTGTTACATTAAGTCCAGAGGCAGTTGCCCATGTAGCCCCCTCACCAGGAGGAAGAGTTATGGGTTGGCCATCCAATACCATAATCAACTGATCCACTGAATTGTCCCACGTGCTCACCTTTTTGGCCCCAAGGTAGAGCTGCCGACCATCATCCAACAACAGTCCAATGGACTGCACCCACGTGAAGTCTCTGGCCATTCCTTGGCCTCTCTTGCCAATGAAATGAGCGTTGATGTGGAGGTTGGAGTCGGAAATGAGACAGAAATCCTGATCTCTCTTCCCRTGGAAATAGAACATGATGCCATCCCCTCCWATGAACCGAGGATCCTGGCACACGCCTCCAGGCTTATCGCAAGCTGCATCACATTCACCACCACCAATATCAATAATCAGATTCAACATTATACTATGTACACTAATGAATAGTATTACTTACGACAAACAGTCTTGCAGGTCTTGCAGTCCATGTCGCAGTTATATGGACAGTTAGCAGGGCAATCATATTGATATCCATAGCATCTGGGGTACCAGTTATCAGTGCATTTCGCTTTCCCTACTGCAGACGCCACATTCACCATGACCAACAAACAAATAACGACAGCAACAGTATTTACAGCCATGATCGATCGATCGAGTAATTGCAGGGATTTCTGGTCTTGGCCCTCTTCACTACGCTGCTGTGATTATCTTCTTCGATGTCAATTCCATTTATAGCTGGTTCAGGTTGAGGTAGCGGGTGAAATCCTAGATTTACCCTCATTTCTTCCACTACTTCTCGAATTCAACGCTACGCTGATATATTATTCATCTATCCATGTATATACATGCGCATGCACGCAATCATGTGCAATCGTTCAATAATGTAAATTTACTTTTTTCGCCCTTGGATTGGAATTGGACACCTCCCCCCCACTAAGCGTGGCTTTGAAACGATACGTGCAACGAGATCGCTTTTAAAAAGGTACACACTTTTTCATAATAATTGGGCCTCCGAAGAATATATTAATTGCGTGATATATAATTTATTAATATATATACCCCCCTATAATCGATTGCCTATCTTATCTTGGAAGATGCAGAACGATGAACGCGAGTGGCATGATGTCGAAAAAAATATCGTGTTCCTTCCTCACAGCAAATTACAGAAGGGGGGAGTGGCATGGGCTTGTGCAAAGATTTTCGAAAACAATAAGAAATCAAAAGAAAATCCCAGGCTGGATTACATAGTACATTGCCAACGATTTGTACCGCTTGATGATATTTCCAAACCTTATTTGTACCGTTTGATGATATTTAGTTTCCAAACCTTATTTGGATATAAGATGCTAAGTTTTATGACCTTGTAAAAGATACCTCATCAATCTCATAATGTATATACTCTATTATAAATATTGTTTATACTCAAATCAGAATGCATATACTCTATTATAAGTATAATGCATATACTCTATTAGAAGTATTGTGTATACTCAAATCAATGGCTCCAATTAGAAAAATGGGAAAAATTCTAGTCGAGATGGACGTCCACGGAGGACTGCCTGAACTACTAGAGATTGATTCGAGGGGTTGCAGAATAGTCCAGAGGATCCTTTTCCTTTCCGATGCAGCATTTGTCATAATATCGGACACCTAAGAAGTACTTGTATGGGAAGAGGGGAAGACGAAGTATATGAAGACACGACTCTTCATAGGGACTTCGGGGACTTAGAGGATGTAGTGATTTCTGCAAGCGTTGAATATTGGGTTCCATCGAGGGAGTCTACTCCCTTGGGGGAACGAGATGTTACTTTTACAGGTAAGCTATTATTATATTGTCTGGCACTATATAATACTTTATCATTATTGGAAAAAGAAGCTCTAAATTCTACTTCAGAGTTAAATTTTCTTCATCCTTCATTGAAGCCTTGCTCGGGGGGTGGTAGAGGGTTATCGGTTTACAAGCCAACAAATTATTTGTCCTCGCACCTGACCTTCCTGCTGACCAGGTTCTTTCACCTCCCCTTTCCTCCTTCAAAAGGGGGTTTCTCCTCTCCCAATGAGACGTAACTGATTTCGGGATGCCATGAATCTGAGGAGGGATAATCCTCTTTAACTATGGTTCTGGACTCCCTGATTCCCTTTCTACGGGAGAGTAATACCCCGTCTCATTTACCTACTTTCTTTGGGAATGATATTATTGATCCCTCCAGCTTCTCTAGTGATCTTTGCACAGAGACTCTCCCCCAGAATATTCCTGGTCTCGAGGGCTCGGGATTGAATATTCTTCAATTAAAACGAGAAGTTCAAGGAAAAAGTTAGAGTCGTCAACTTCTTCATCCTTAGTCACAGATCCTTCCACTTCCAACAATGGGGCACTTAAAGCAGTGAAGGCCCTAGAAAGGGCTAAGTGATGATTTTTATGTCTTTAAATCTTAGAGGGATTGGAGGCTCCCTAAAAGATGCTTCGTTTCGTCGAGCCTTGAATATTACACACCCAAATATAATTTTCTTACACGAAATATTGGTTCATGAACATAAAGCTCGGTCCTTTATGCTTAAGTTTTGTCCTTCATGGGTAACTTGTGTAGTGAAATCGGTTGGCTCATCGAGTGGCCTTCTAGTTTTGTGGGATCCTCATCTTTTTAAATTGGTTATGTTTCTTACTTGTGGAGGGATTTTGTTATCAGTATCAATTATTGCTACTAAAAGGAAGATCAATCTTCTAAATGTCTATGGTCCATGCCTGGAGCATAAATCATTCTGGTCGACTCTCACAAACAGTGGCTTATTATCGTTAAAGAGCCTTGTGGTTGCGAGGGAATTAAACCTTACTATATCAACAAGAGAGGTTTGGGGAGGTTCTACTACTTCTGGTCAACTTGCAGGTTTCTTTAATTCACTTTTTCAAACACACAAACTTATTGATGTTCAACCCGACAAATTAGTTCCGACTTGGCATAATGGTCGATCGGGTAATGATTCAATTGCTAAGAGACTCGATAGGTTTTTGGTATCGAAGGACCTACTCCTGGAGGTCAAATTATACAGAACTTGGGTTGAATTTCCTTTTGCTTCGGATCATGCACCAATATTTTTGTAGTTGGAGAACACTATCATACAAAAAGCGCACCCTTTTAAATTCCATTCTCAGTGGCTAGAAGAAAAAGATTATAATGATCTGATATACAAGTTGTGGAAAGACGAGAAATATTTACAGGAAGGAGACTGTTAGCGAGGTTTTGGTTGGAAGTTAAAGGATCTGAAAGCTATCACCAAAAGATGGGCAAGAGATTTAAGGGATCGGGATGCAAATGCTATGGAGACATTAGAAGGAAACATCAAGTACTATTTACATAAGCTCTCGGGGGCACTACTCCCCCGGAGGTGGAGTCAAACCTCATAAGACTCGAATCTAAAAGAAATAAACATCTTAAATCTCAGGAGGACCTGTGGCGTATTCAGAGCCGGGATATATGGGTCCAAAGCAGAGATCAAAGTAATAAATTCTTTCATAATTTTGCTAACCACATGAGAAATAGCAAATATATTTGGGAGATTTGTGATAATGCGGGTACTATTCACAAAGGCCAGAAAGCTATTGTTGAAGAGGCAGTTAAATATTTTAAGAATTTCTTCAAGCCTTCATTACCTGGCATATCAGCATAATAGGTTTGAGTGGCGAGCCAGTACTCAAAGATGTTAGATGAGAATGAAGCGAGAGATCTCTATAATCCTGTAACTTTAATGGAATTGAAATCGATATTAACTTTCTTTAAAAAATAAAAAAGCCCTGGGCTTAATGGCTGGTCGGTGGAATTTTTCTTACACTTCTTTGATTTAATGAGCGAGGACCTCTTGGCGATGGTGGAGGAAACCCAATCAAGCGGGCGCATAGAAGGAAGCATTAGTTCAACCCTTTTATCTTTGATTCCCAAAAATAATAAACCACAACAATTCGAGTTCTACAGGCCTATATCTTTGTGCAACCTGGTTTATAAATTTATTTCAAAAGTGATTGCCAATCGAATACAACCAATATTATCAAGGGCATTATCAGAATAACAATTGGGCTTCTTGGAGGTACGTCATATTTAGGATGCAATTGGTACTGCACATGAGTGCATTCACAATATTAAGAAGAAAAATATAAAATCCCTCATCTTAAAACTAGACTTGTAAAAGGTGTATGATTGCATCAATTGGGTCTATCTCATAATGGTTCTTATACAAGTTGGGTTTGGACTACATATGACAAATTGGATTATGTCTTGTGTGAATTCTACCTCCTTTGCAGTTCTAGTCAATGGGGAGGCAACTAAATTTTTTAGAAGTGGTAGAGGCCTGCGCCAGGGGTGTCCGTTGTCTCCTTTACTTTTTATTTTGGTGATGGAGATTTTGAGTCTCTTATTAAAATCAAGTCAGCGACAAGGATTCATAAAAGGCATCGAAGTCTCTAGAATTACAAAAATTTTACATATTTTATTTGTCGATGATATCCTTCTACTGACAAATTCTTCAGTTCAGGAATGGAAGGAAATCGAAAGACTAGTTCAGTTGTTCTGTTCGGTTTCGAGTTTAATGGTGAATCAATTAAAGTCATTTTTTCATTACTCGGGACTATTGGAATAAAAAATTTCATCTTTTTATCAATTTATGCCATATAAATTTTTAGATCTATCAGTGGGTTTCAAGTATCTGGGATACTTCTTGAAGGCATGTATATAAAGAGTTGAAGAGTGGGTTTGGATTTCAACCAAATTTGAAAAACAAATAAAACACTGGAGCTATCGGTGGCTGTCCCTCGGGGTATATATATTCTTTGTAAAGAAGTTCTGGAAAGTCAACCCGTCTATTGGTTATATCTTGCATCGATCCCTATCTTTATTTTTCATAAGTTAAGGAAGTTACTCTACAATTTTATGTGGAATGGGAGTGGTGATACAAAACATTATCATCTCTATCACTGGGAGACATTAGCCCGAGCAAAGCGTTTGGGCGGCTGGGGTTTTTGCAATATCTTTTCTTTTAGTAAGGAATAGGCAGTGTCGACTTTGTGGCGATTTATAACAAAAGAAGTTATATGGCACAAAGTAATAAAGGAGAAGTATTTTCCATACATCTCAGTTAATAGCTGGCTCATATCCGCTTCCTTTCATCATTCGTCGGCATCTAAAATTTGGATCAGTCTTCTAAAGTCAGTACATGTGATTACAAATTGGATTAGCTAGAAGCCCGGCTCGGGCCATTACGTGAGCTTGGGACGGGATAGAATTCTGGGTTTGGGCACTTCTTCATTTCTCTCTCTTCCACTTATCAATGCTCTCAGACAGAAACAACTCACGGTATTGGCTCATGCTTGGAGAAATCAAGAACATGACACAATTCTATCTTCATGGATCAACAACTCGGATTTGGAGCTTACATGCAATATGGCAAGTGAATGGGATTAGTATAGATGGACATTACAAGCAGCAGGGGTGATTATATCTGAAAAAGTTGACGAGCTAATTTGGATCGAGGTCGACTCATCAGGCATTCTCTCAGCAAAGAACGTATATGCGGCTTTGTTATCTACTCAAGATCAACCAATGATCATAGGATGGCATAATCAAATGTGGAAGTGGAATATCCAACAAAAAATAAAACTCTTCTTGTGGTTGGCAGTAAATAACAAAATTCTGATGTGTAATAATCTCCAAATCAGAGGATGGAAGGGACCGGGGTGCTGCCAATTATGCAAAAGGATAGTGAAGACAACGCACATATATTCATACATTGTCCCTTTACTAAATTAATCTGGTTAAAAATAAAAAAAATATCAAAAATATTACTCGAATTTGGAAGGGTAGTGACCTAAATGAATGTTTAGCCAATTGGACAATGGATATAAATGCTTCTCCCAGTCTTGCGACATATATTTGCTGGTACATATGGTTAGAAAGAAACGCAACAATTTTTGAAGGAAACGAGCCTTCAATCACAGCGTTGGCTATAAAGACTCTTGGCAACTATCAAAAATAGGTGGTCAAAATGAAGATTCCTCCTTCTCGATCCTGTTGGATAGAAGACACTCTTCAGTTTCCAGTGGATTTTTTTGATGGAGCAGCCCAGACAAATGGGAGTTGCAGTGGAGCAGGGGGTATCATAAAAATATTTACATCTACAGTTTATAAGTGGTACTTAAACTGTGGGGCGAGAACAAATACGAAGGATGGACTTATGGGCGTGTGGGAAACACTTTTCATAGAAAATTATTTGTCCATTTATAAGCTTTAGATTCTTGGAGATTCCAAAGTCATCATAAACTGGGTAAATAATAAGGGTAATCTTCTTGTTAGTTCCTTGGAAGGGTGGAAACAAAGAATCAGTTTGATGAGAAGAAAGTTTATGGCTACCAACTTTTTTCATATTTTTCGTGAATACAACAAGGAAGTAGATGAGCAATCTAAAAACTCTCTTCTCAAACTAGAAGGTTATATCATGCTTCACAAGTGGTCTAGTGATTTGGAGGGCCAAAGGTGCATCATCAACATCTATTAGTGGTCGCATATTTCATCTCTTCATTTTGATAGTTTTTCTTCTCAGTTTTTGGTACTTCTTGCTGGTCTTTTTTTTTTGGATACTATCTCAGTGATGACTCAGTTATCTTTCGAATCTTTTTGTGATGTTTGTAATGGAGATTTTGTTTCCTGTATGGAACATCTCTTTGGCAGTTTTTATTGTTATTCTCTCTAGTTTTATTGCACAAATGTCAGCTATGTGCTATATCTATAAAGATTTTAACTATGTGCTATATCTATAAATAGTAGTCTGGTGGTGTAAAAATTATATTATCTTAATATAATTGTGTTAAGTTTCTTCTAGAAAAAAGTGTAGAATCATTTAAAAAATCATGAGAGGTGTATACTGAAATCATGTGTATAATTATAGAAAATTATTCATGAGAAGTGTTTTAGATAAAAGTTTGGAAGTATGTGAATTTGCCAATTCTAGGTTTGAATGAATTTTTAAATTTAGGTTTTAAGTCTTATGAAGTTTATAAAAGATACTTTTTTATTATAAATTTTAATATAAATATTAAAATTTATCAATAAATTTAATAAATTTAATGTTATTATAAATTGTAATATAAATATTAAAATTTATGTAGATTTTAGAAAGTTTGACAAATAAAGAAATTTCATATATCAATTTAATATTTTAATGATCTTAAAATTACATTATTATTTTATTTTTGTTTGTTAATGTGGCCGAACCTGTTGGCATTGGGGATTAACCTGTGGCTTGAGAAACCGCGACTTAGTGGCATCTAAGCTATCAAAATCACCCACATGGTTGGAATTTTTGTCCCCATAAGTTTCGAACCGGTGACTTTTCAACATGGAGTGGTTTAACAACACACTTCGTCACAGACTTTCCTACACCTCACAGACAAAATTACATTATTATTATTATATAGATGAACATTTCATTATGAAATTTTAAATAAAAAATTTATAATCAATATTTTGAATAAACCTTAAATCTTATAAATTATATATTATCTTATAAAAGTTTTTTGAACATATAGATTTAAAAATATTATTTGGATATTTATAAAATGCACTTTATAATATAAATATTGTGTATATCAAAATTTTTATTATAGAAATTTTAAATAAAAGTTTTATATTAAATTTTTTTAAAATAAATATGAACTTTTATAAATCTAATTAAAAATAATTTATAATTAAAAATTATATATATTAAAATAAATTGTATAATTATAAAAAGTTTTTTTTTTTTTTAACTGAAACGGGTATGAAGTATTTATTGAAGAAGAAATTGGACTTATGCCATGGCAGCCAGCATTACAAAGCTTCTAATTTGGGCCTCGCACCAATTCTAGACACAGATTACTCAAGAGTTACAAGGATGGAATGATGTCTCATTATTTAGGAGAAGCTGCCCTTTCCGGAGAGTGCATCCTTTGTTTGCCAGATGATCTGCTTCACTATTTGATGATCTGAGAATGTGGAAGAATTTGTAGGAGTCGAAGTTGAGCAGGATTCTCTTTAATCTTCTCAGAGTTTTGTTGAGACTTGCATTGGTGAACAAAGTATCCGAGTTTAAGTTTTTTATTAGGATCTCTGAGTCTCCAAAGGCTTAGAAGTCTTTATATCCTCTGTCTCTGTCTATTTGGCAAGCTTTGAGCAGGCCTTGGATCTCTGCTTGGTTGTTGGTTTTCTGACCGAGACCCCAACTAAAACTGTCCCTTCTTGACCCGTTCGAGGCGTATATGGCTCCTCCTGCTCCCGCTGTCCCAGGATTGCCTTTGGAGGCTCCGTCGAAGAATATCGTGGTGATTTGATGTTTTCTCCACCATTCTTGAAAGGTTGCTTCAGAATCTCTTTTCCTCCAAACCGGATTCAGCGCTTGAGGGGTTAAGAGCTGTGTCTGAGGATGTGGAGAAAGGGGGCCCATCCACCTCTCTTCCTCAGGGAGCAAGAGAGCACAATCTGTAAAATGAAATTGGGCTGCTTCCAAGAGGAAGGCCTTAGCCTTTGCTGCTGCCAAAAGAGGGGCTTGCTGCTTTTCATTGAAAATAAGATCATTCCTAGTCAGCCTAATCTGCCAGCAAACATATTTGGGGATGGCATTCCAAACTTTCCTCCAAATTGATTTGCTGGGGATTTTTTTTGGGTAGCATTGGCTCGAGGCTGCAAATAAATCTGCTGCAGAGTTACATTGAGGGACTGAGATTTTTAAATCTTGAAGCATGAGGCTCCAGACTTCTTTGGCAAAATTGCAATCCATGAAGAGATGCTTAGATGTTTCTTTGCTACTCCTACACAGTTCACATCTGTGCGGCCCAACAATGCTTCTTTTTTCCAAATTTTCTCCCGTTAACAGCTTGTTGTGAACCAATGTCCAGAAGAAGAAATTAACCTTGGGTAGAGCTAGCGGATCCCATACTTTCCTCCAAAATTCCGGAGGTTGACTGCAGTTCCTAATTGGTTGTAGCGCATTGTAAGCTTCTGATATTGTATAGTTTCCTGATCTCCCCCACCCCCAGCTATCTTTCGTTTTCCTGTTTACTGGGGCCGCATCTTCCAACAGTTCTTCTAAAGTGCATTGTTGTTGTTTTAAGCGATCTGGAACTCCGTAAAAGTCCCACCCTTTCCAGTCATCATGAATGTCCCATTTGGATAAGTCATAAACACTGTTTATCCCTGCCCGTTCCAGCCACTCTTTCAATTCAGTGATTTCATTGTTGTCTTTAAGGGGATCTCTGTCCATAATGTGGTCATGCCACAGATTGGTGTGTTTCCCGTTACCTGGGATCCTGTACGCTTTCCCTTTAAAGAAATTTAAACTCTTATTGCAGAGTCTCCATACCTGCGTGCTATATCGGTTGTGGCTTGCTTACAGATCTCTGGATTGGACGTGGGGAGCGTACTTCGCCTTCAGAATTACGCTGACTGGATGCTTTGGGTTTGTGAAAAGGTTCCACGCGATTTTTCCTCCAAATGCCTGATTTACCAGCACTGGATCGCGGATATGAAGACCTCCCTCAGCAATTGGTCGCTTCACCGTTTCCCATCTGACCAGGTGGAATTTATGGTGATTCCCTTTCCCCCCCTGCCAAAGAAAATCGCGGAGCAGCTTAGAATTTTGGTCTGTCACGCTTTTGGGGGCGAGAATAAAGGCAGCTTGATAAATTGGGAGCGCTGCTAACACCGCTTTTATCAGAACGACTTTGCCTCCCTTGGTGAGCCAATAGCCTCCCCATGCAGAAATTTTCGATTTGATTTTGCTTATGATACCTGACCACAGCGATCTTTTGTTGCAGCTGTTAGTAATTGGAAGGCCGAGGTAATTTATCTTCTCCCAATGGGCATGACCTGTGAAGCCGAGGATGTTGGAGATACCTGTAAGTTCTCTCTGTCCAATGTTCCAACCATAAATAGCACTCTTCCCTTCATTGATTAATGCACCAGAGACCCTGCAGTATCTCTTTAAGACTGAGTCAAATTCCTTGGCTATTTGAACAGAGGCACCTCCCAGAAGGAGAGAGTCATCAGCAAACAATGAGTGGTTCTGGGAAGGCAAGGAAGTGGAGGGTTTTAATCCTGGAAGGGAGCCTGTTGCTTGTGCAGCTGTTAATTTTCTACTGAGGGAATCCACCATCAGAATGTACAGGAAAGGAGAGAGCGGGCATCCTTGCCTGAGGCCTCTTTGGGCTTTAAAAAAAGAAGAAGGACGGCCATTTACGAGAGGGGCAATCCAGGGATTGTCAGTGCAGGCTGTTATTAGGTTGACGAAGTGAGGGGAGAAACCATAAGAATGTAGGACTTTGTAGAGAAAGGTTCGGTTGACCCGATCGAAGGCATTAGCCATGTTGAGTTTTATTAACATGCCTTTTTCGTTTCGCTGCTTGCTTGAGTGAATTATCTCTTGGACTTGGATGACGTTATCCAGGATATGCCTACCTTCGACAAAGCCACCTTGATTGCTAGATATCAACCTGTTGAGCAAAGGTTTGATCCTGTTAGCTAGAAGCTTTGCCAGAATTTTGTAGGAGGTGTTGCAAAGCGATATTGGTCTAAATCTGGCGAAGGTTTCAGGGTTGGTTTCTTTGGGGATGAGGGCGAGATAGGTGGAGTTGGTTCCTCCTCCTATTTTGGCTTTTCTCATGAATCCTTGCACCATCTTTATGAGGTCAGCTTTAATGATATCCCAACAGGTCTTGTAGAAGAGGATTGAAAATCCATCAGGCCCAGGGGCCTTGTTCGATTCCCTGGACCAAATGATTTTTATGATTTCCTGTTCAGTGATGGGCTTTGTGAGGATGACATTGTCTTCAGGGCTGATCAGAAGTGGGATGTTTGCCAGGAGATCAGCAGTTTCTTCCTCGCTGTTTTGGGGGTCTGCTGTGTAAAGCTTTTTAAAATGAGATACAACTGCCTCTTTTACCTGGCTGAAACTTTTGCAGGTCTGCCCCTCTGCTGTTGTAATTTCAGAGATATGGTTTTTTGAGAGCCTTGCTCTATATTGGCGATGGAAGAAGGAGGTATTGCGATCACCTGCCTTCAACCACAAACTTCGAGACTTGATTCTCCAGTATTCTTCCTCCATTCGGAAGGCTCGGAATGAAGAGCACTGAGTTTTAACTTCTTCTTTGAGCAGCATTGGAGTGACCTCTCTGATTTCCATTTCAGTCTGCAGCGCTTCTAAAGTCTGAACAATTTCTTTTCTTTGACTGTTTGGGTTTGGATCTGGGTTCTTTATCCATCTCTTCAATCATGCTTGCTTTGTGGCTTTGAGTTTTTGTTCCCACACGTAGCTGGAGGACCCTGAGAAGGATTTGCCCCATGCAGCTTTCACTATGTCAATGAATCCGTCCTTTTCAACCCAAAGAGGGATGAAACGAAAGGGAATTGGGCCAAGATCTTCTTCGTCTTCCAGAATGAGCTGAATTGGTTTGTGATCGGAGGTCAATTTCGGCAGTATTTTGGTGCTAATTATTTTCTTACTCATCATCAGGGTGTCTTGAACAAGATATCTGTCCAGACGGGCTGAAATATGTTTCGCTCCCACTCTATTGTTGGACCATGTGTATAGCCCTTTGGACGGACTGAAGTCAAGGAGGTTCCATTGCTGAATGAGGGTTTCGACCATAGGGAGCATGGTGTCTCTACTATCAATTCCTCCCCTCTTCTCTTTGGGTTTTAAGACAATGTTTAAATCCCCCGCAAGAATGATGTTGCTAGGGGAATGCTGATCTAGGAATTCATTAAGAGTGTTCCAGCAAGCTCTTTTCTCAGAATACAAGACAGGAACATAAAGATTAAAGAGGGAAATGGTCATCTTACTTGTGCAGTGTGTTAGCTCCGTGAAGATCCAATGCTGCGTTTCATGAGAATTGGTCAGCTGGAAAAGCTCCTCTTCCCATAGAGTTGCAAGCCCTCCGGATGAGCCTCTTGAGCTGACTGCTATGCCTGCGCTTTTCTTCCATTTCTTCTTGCTGATGTCTAGGAGGGTTTTCCCCTCTATCTTAGTCTCTTGGATCATTAAAATGTCTGAGGGCTCTATTTTGAGCAAATCCTTCACCGCATCTGCTTTCATGGGGTTACCCAGACCTCTGTAGTTCCAAGAGACAAGGCACATTATTTACCAGCAGAGGGATGGGGGCCTCCCTTGGGGGGCCTGTTCCTGGAGTTTCTCCCAATAGACATCTCAAGTGTAGGCTGGCTTCCTTGAGTTTTGAGCCTTTCCGCCTCCTCTTCCCTTGCTTCTCTGCGGGATTTCCTGCCGACTTTCCTTGTAGGCTGCTCGATATTTTCCTCCTCCGAGGAGTCGGAGCTTTCTGCTGGTTTTTTCCTTGTTACGTCTGCGTATGTGGGGTTTGAAGGGCTATCTTGGGGAACTTCCAGGTGAGTCGTTTCCTCAACTTCGTTATCTTCTTTGTTTGAGTTAGGAGGGGCACTTTGTTCCAGTATCTCAGGGGGTATTGTGGATGTCTTGTTCTGGCTGGGTTCTTTGCTATTTGAGCTCTTTTCTTGGGTGGGATTGGAGCTGCTTGGTCCCTCATTCGACCTACCTTTTCCTGTACTTTTCCTTTGATTGTTGGTTTTTTGTATAAGTGTCCATTGCTCTCCACTCTGGCTGTCTGACTGTTCTTCAACCTTTTTCTTGCAATGTTTGGCGAAGTGCCCATAGTCGTGGTAGTGCCTGCATTTGAATGGGATTTGTTCGTAATCCAGTTCTTGAACATGCGTCCATCCTGCAGCTGTTAGATTTATGGATTTGGGCAAGCCCTCCTCCAAATCTACTTCGACACAGATACGAGCACATGAATATTGATCTTTTCTGGCAGCCTGATCTATGTATTTCCCTAATCCGTTGCCGATGATTTGGAGAGACTTCGGGTTCCAGCAATGGAGGGGGAGGTGGGGTAGACGCACCCACACCGGAACAGCAGTTGGGACATCCTGGGCTGGATCAAAATCTGGCGACCATTTGTTGAGATATAATCCTTGGGGGCCCATAAAATAAGGTCCGTTTCTGAATATGAGACTTCTGTCCTCTGCACTTTCAAAGACAAAGACGAAGAAGCCTTTAGCTACAAAGTAGCTCCTGATTCCTTCTTTGATTAATGGCTTCCAATTCATCTGAGTCCACTCCTCTACTGACTTTGGCGAGGGCCAGAGGCCGGTGAACTGACCTACGAGACCTTTCTCGGCGAGCTTTAGAGCTGCTCTGCATGTTTCTTCTTCCGGTAGGGCTACCGAGGGTATGGAGTCCATCCTCTTGACAAAATTCTGCTGATTGGCTGAGGGCTGACGCTTGGAGTTCGAATCGATCAATGCTTTAAACGCGATCACTTCCGGGGGAGGGGGTGAAGGGGGTTCCATGGTCCCCGAGACCCCTTGGGGCGGGTTTTCTTCGCGCAGCAGGACCCAGGCGCTGCAGGGCCGGTTACAAAAGAGAGGGGGCCCGGAGCAGGAGCTGCCAGGCAGGAAAGACGGGTTCAAGGGGCCCAGCAGCAGAGCTGCTAGGCAAGGAGGCCGCAGGGGGCAGCACGGGGGCAGGGAGGCCGCAGGAGGCAGCATGGGGGCGCGTTGAGATCTATGATTATAATTATAAAAAGTTTAATAATATATTGTTAGGAAAAGTTTAACATAATTATACAGTTATTAAAATTTTATGTTAAGGGATTATTAAAATTTCATATTAAGGAATATGAATTTCTAATCATGTGAATTTGAAAACTTTGAAAACCTTATTTTATAGATTTTAATACTTGTGAAATTTATGAAGGATATTTTAAATTAAAATTGAAAACCTTTAAAACCTTATTTGATAGATTTTAAGACTCTTAAAACCCTATTTGATAGATTAAGACTTGTGAAATTTAGAAAATATATTTTAAATTATAAATATTGTGTATATAAAGATAAATTATATTTTACAATGAAAAGTTTTATATCAACATTTTGAATAAAAGTTTCATAATAAATATTTTGGATAGATGTTAAATACAAATTTCATATTAAATGTTTTCGATAGATTGTTAAATTGTTAAGTATTATAAATTTTGTAAATTAATATTTTATTATTTAAATATCATGTATAAGATAAATTCTATGAATTAAGTGGTTGTAGCTCAATTGGTTGGGGTGGGGAGTTTTCTCCTTCCCACAAAGGAAAACAAAAAGATAAATTGTATGATCATGATAAGTTGTATGATTGTGGAAAATTTTATAATATATGTTCGAGAAAAATATTTCAATAATAAATATAATAATTTAGTTCATATTAATTTTTTTCAAGTTGATATACAAACATGATGTAACACTAAATATTAAGGTGTGCACCAAAGTTGAATGAGTAATTTTTTTTTGTTTTTTATGCACCTACAAAACATATTTTTTGGAATCATTGTTCTAGAACATGAATTCTTTGTTAAGGTAAAACCCCTAATATGGACTAGAAGGCTATCAAAATGACTCCTTCATGTGAGTTGGACCTCCATGGTATTGAAGTTTCTATAGTGAAACTATTGATTGTTCTTAGTGAAAATAGATGTCTAATTTTCATCTTCACTTTTACTTTCCTAATTTGTTTGTGGAAGATTGGGAGGAAACCATTAAAATAGCTGAAAGTAGATAGAATCTTAAGAGGAAATAACTCCAAGAGCAAGGGATTTGGATCCATCATATGCAAAGTATGATCCATTGATGTAATATCTTCCTTATTGTAATATAATCTATGTCCCCCACCCACAACACCCCCTCTCCCCACACATTTTCATAGTGTAAACTATACCACTTATTCCCCACCAAAATATTGGCATGCTAGTGACAATCAAGACAAATTCTAGTTTTAGACTACTAAGAAAAGTAAAGAATAAATACAAACTAGCATTTTGAGAGAGAATGAAAAAGATGAACCTATATTTGACATCTTCCCTGCCCATTAAGTGTGGAAGAGACGAGACAATTTATTGATCAATCATGTAAATTTTCTATATTCTCTCTTGGTTTGGAATTTGACACCTCCTCACTCCATTAATAATGATTTTGATGATAGTACTATTTCAATATTAATTCAATGATTTTTTATTTTTATTTATGTACGTGATGTGTACATTACGGTTGTATCACAATGAAATGAATAAGAAGTGGAGTGTTGTTTGATGTGATTTAGGAAGAATAAAGACACATTGTTGAAGGACTATTAAAATTATGGTTTTCTATATGAAAGAGGATCACTTATATTAAATGGTTATTTCTTTCGAAACATCCATAAAACTAATGGCTATGTTGAATTTTATGGTCTTCAATCCTGTGTGATGTGTTGCCAATATATAACTGTTTGGTTTGTGATGCTCATATAAAGTAAACATACGTTGTTGGCTCGTTTGTCTTTGGGATTGTTGTGCAAGAAAGTAGAAGGATGGATAGTACACTATTTGGACATTTTTAGCCATGTCAAATGGAACCCTTGGACAACTATGCAACAAGTGGAACACACTTTGTTTGTTCCCTTAGTTAGCAAGTATTAAGTATGTAATAGAATGTATTTATTTAGTCGACTATGTTAGTTAGGTCGTGAAAAGTCAACCTTGACAAGTGTAAATTATATAAGTGGACCTTTTAGGGTTATATACAAAATATTTATGAGGGTTACAAGGTTTATAGATTATCTGATAGAAGGTTCAAGAGTATATTGTTGTTATTCATTCTATGCAAAACATATACTCTTATCATGGGCATATTATTGTAATGGACTATGCTCAATGATGTTAATGAAGAACTCCATGTCATTTTTTCATTTGTATTACCATTGTGTTGTGATGTGTTCTAATTATTTCCTTTTCGATAAATTTGTTTTCAATGGATGATGTATGTTTTATTAAAAATGTTTTAGAATTGCATAGATATAGCCATGGTTTTATAATGAAGATATAAGAGATTAATAATGAACTACATTCCATCCCACAAATTTTATTTCCATCATTAAATGTCTTAATGGTGATTTGGGTGGGACCTTTCCTTTTTTGGGATTGAAAATTCCACCACAGTAGAATATACTAGATCTCATTATTGGACACTTAGAGAGAAACTTGATTCTCAAAAAGAGCCAATGAATGATTTAGTTGTTGGGACCTATGCGATAGGGGAGGATACCTATAGGATGAAATTGTGGTTTTTATTTAGGTCAAATATTCAAGAATGGTGGGAAAATCAATTTGAAAATTTTGTAGCGAAAGATGCAAAATTTCATGGGTGGAACCTTCGATGATGTAGAGAAATAGTTTTGTATAGGATCCCTAGTAGAGATGATTATGAGATTTTATAGGTTGAATTCCTAATAAGCTTATATGAATTGTTGAAGAATATTGAACAAGCCCTTAAATATGAAAATATAGAAAGAAGGGTGGTAGAGTAGAATGTTCAAAACTTACATGCACTCCATCAAATGAATCATCAAATCACCTGTGTGGTCGAATTTTGGGTGTAGATTACAATTGAAGGATACATAGTATAATTTTTTGTGGAATCTTGCTAGTGTTTTTCAAAGGTATAAGTGTAGTTTAAAAGGGGATAATGCAAGATATTAATCTAAGAAATTTGTCTCTAGATAAAGATGTTTCTAGATCAAGAGGGGTTTTCACCTTTTGAACTTGTCAACATGTCCAAGTTAGCTTCCTGCACTATGGGGATGGTTTTCAAGTGTTGGTGATCATGAGAGGTTGGTATATTTGGTA
>ML828927.1:33621-52556 GCA_009831015.1 Picea engelmannii
GGGTAGAAAACATCAATAAATGGTTGATGAATTAGATGAAATTAGTGAAAAAGAGAAGTTTTCAACTACAAAAGGAGACTAGTGATGAAGGGAGTAGTGTAGGGAGGTTGCAAGAGTTATGGAAGTTGAAGAGACAAGGAGGGCTGTCTAGTTGATTGTTTCTAGACATAGGTTTGATATTGGAAGGGAGTTTGATGTGAGAGATAATAGTTGACATCTAGGGTTTTCAATATCAACACTGGTCTAGAAAGGAATCTAGATAGATGAGGTATAGACTAATGAAGGAAAATTTCCCTTAAAAGGTGTATTGTTATAGCCTAAATTAGAGGAGAAAGAGAATACCAACGAAGGAAGTGATCTGTGCAATCAAAAGATGCATTTTATGATGTATTCTAGTTGTTCGAAGAAAAAAAAGACTCCTATTGGCACTCTAAGGTTTTGAGAGGACCATGCATGTGCTACAAGTCTACATTGCAAGCATGCCGTGAGTTTTGCACCATGTGGAACCAAAATCCAATGCTTATGCCAACCGGTTTTCTATTGCGCATGCCAACCAGTTCTGTATTGTGTGCAAGGACTTGTAAAAGTTTATCCATGAAAACTTGAGCCAATGTACATGCAGTGAAGGGATTTTGAAGAGCAAAAAAATCAACATATTTGGAAATACGATCAACCACCACCATGATGATTGACTTATTGTCGGATTTAGGTATCCCCACAATGAAATCCATAGAAATATCCCACCAAACATAAGGGATAATTGGAAGGGGTTGGAGTGTTTCATGTTCTTTTATTGTTTCTCCCTTACTGCGTTGACAAACATCACATTCATACAAAAAGGTGCAAACGTCCTATTTCATACCATCCTAGAAAAAAAAACATTTTACCCTTTCATAGGTTTTGCTAAACCCTGAATACCCAGTTGTGGGTGAAGCATGAAGATCAAAAAACACCATGGATTTAATTTGTGACTTTTTTCTTAAATATAGATGACATTTGTAGTGAATCTCATTATTATTCCAAGAGTACCCTAGAGAAGTTGGATAATTTTCTTGCAATTGTTGGATCAGGCGAGAGATTTTGGGGTCTTGCAGCCATTCCTAGCGAGTATCTTGGATCCAATCTAGTACAATGAAAGAGAGGGAAAATAAGAACCCTTCTTCTTCATATTTTCAGGAATTAGTGTCAGCGACCCCATTTTCTTTTCCCTTCTTGTAAATGATATTATAATGATATCTGAATAACTTGGTTACCCATTTTTGTTTCTATGGGGAGGAAATTTGTTGTTACAGAGATCATAAATTTATCGAAGAGATCGTCAATGATATGAATGGGAAACTTGTCTTTGATAGTGAGTTTATTGAGGGTGAGAAAGTATGGATACATGTGCCAAGTACCTTCATTCTTGAGTACCATGACCACGAGAGAAGAATAAGGGTTGGTACTAGGATGGATAACACCTACTTCGAGCAATTCTTGAACAATTTTCTCAATTTCATTCTTCTGGGAAAAGGGATGATGATAAGGGAAAACATTGGGAGGAATACAATCGGGGACAAGAGGAATGGAATGATCATGAAGACCACTTGAAGGGAGAAGTCCCTCGAGAGTGGAGAAAATAGCTTGGTATTTGGATATGATAGATTGGAGGTTAGGATGCATGAAGGGTGTGTCAATTCCTTGAATGGAATGGAGTTGGAAAATAATAACCAAATGACATTTTTTGAGAATCTTTTCCATTTGATGGGAACTGATGATATTAGGGGAACCTACCTTGATTTCTTGGAATTGATACTCTTGTCCCTCTTGCTGGAGTTGCATGGTTAATTCTTTAAAATCCATGAGAGTGGGGACCTGAGTGCATAACTATTCATCACCTAGAGAAATGTCACAACCTCCCATGTATATATCAAACATATGGGATTTCAAATGGTACTGACCAATTTGGAGCCGCACAGTTTCACAATGTCCTCCACATTTCATGGACCCTCGATTGGCAATCATGATTTGAAAATTATTGACTACATGGATATAACAATTGAATTCTTTGACAATGTAGTGATGAATAAAATTATGTGTTCTACCAATATCTAAAAGGATAATTACTTTTTTATTCTTAATGTAACCAATTAACTTGAGGGTCTTGGGAGCAGAGAAGCTAGTGAGGGAATTCAGTGAAATCACCAGTTCAACTTCTAGTGGATCAAAGGGCGAGGTTAGATCAACTGGGGTGGTAGCTCCTTCATAGGAGGAACAATTTCCTCCTCTTCATAAATATCTTCAAAAATATTTGTCATCGTAATTCTAGTAAAGACCCTTGAGTTGACATTCGACCATTTCTTCCCAGGTTAATTTATGTATCTTGAGGGGATTTGCAGGAGGGGTAGGATTGGTGGGTTTAGGGTGAGGAAGAAAATATGGTTTTCTGGTATGGGAGGAGACAATCTGTTGGGCTTCCTTGGCTCGTTGAGTAGACTCCAACCAAGTTTGGTGGCGATCCATGAGAACATGGGCACAAATTTAAATTTTCAAACTACTAATAAATAATTCTCAAAAGAAGTCATATGACAAGCCCTCCATTATTAAATCCAAGTTCTCAAAGGCGACAATAAAGTTCATATCTATAAAATACTGTCATTTGCAAGAAGATTTGCCTTGTCCTTGAGCAGGCGACATTGAAAAGCGTATCAATATTGGTTTTCAAGTCACAAAACATCCTTTCCTTATTGAAAATAACGAATACCACAGAGTCAGCCGTCTGTTGAATCGAGAACAACAAACAATTCTAAAGTACATTGTGCTTAAAAAATGCTTGAACATGCACACTCTTGTGCACTTGTTCCTTACAGGCAGGGCGGGAACAAGAACGACATTCACAACGAAAACAATCTTCCAAATGCTTATACAAATCTATGATTCAAACAATTCCTCTGATCTTATGAAACCAAAGGGTATAATAGTTGCATACACAGGAAAAGTTGCATATAATGCAGTTGGAACAACAGTCCACTCTGCATTTTTTATGCCTTTTAACAAGTCACACTTTCTTCCACTCAGCAAGGAAATGTTAGATACATTGTCTAAGATTTATGACGAACTGCAACTTGTCTTCATAGATGAGGCATCTTTGATTGGAAATCTCTTCTTGTATTCCATTGACAATCGAATAAGAAACATAAAACATGTGCACACCAAAAACTTTGGAAACATTGACATGATATTCTGTGGGGATCTTTACCAGGCATAACCCATCCAAGATTCTTTGATATTTGAACAACCTACAGTCAATATGAAAACAGTGACGCATGAATTCTGGAAAGACAATATAAAATACTTTGAATTACATACTACAATGCTCCAGACAGATGAAACATTTATTGCAATTCTGAATAGAATGCGGACAAACAACCAAACACATGATGACTTAACATATATCAATTCAAGGTGAATGAAACCTGCACCAAAATACCCAACCTTCCCTTACCTGTTCTACATGAATAGGTATGTTGCAATGCATAGTAGGTACATGCTATCGCTCATGTCTGGTGATGATATCATCATCAACTCAATTGACCTCGAAGAAGACAACCATGGAAATGTGCCATGTTGTGAACATACATCCACTTTGCCTTTGCAACTTGTCCTGAAATTAGACATGCTGGTTGAAATATATGCCTGCAACTATGATTCACAGGATGGCTTGGTGAATGGTGCAGATGGAATACTCAAAGGCTATACCAAAACATAAAAAATTGATGTCCTATGGATTAAGTTCCATGAGTTGCATATATGCCACTGACAAGAAAACAAGTTGGCTTATCTATATAATTCAAACACTGCACGCGATTGGATACCTATCTTACGAATATCAAAACCATTATCGACATTGACAAAGACAGGTCGACTGGAGATTCAAAAACAGTTTCCAATTAAACTTGCATGTGCACGCACAATCCACAAATCACAAGGACTAACACTTGATAGTGTTGCATTTGACCATGTTGGAATTCGAATACACGGACTTGTATACACAACATTGTCCTATGTCATAAGTATAGACTCCTTGTATTTACTAATTCCTCTTACAAAAGATAACTTCAAAGTCAAACACAAAGTTGATATTGAGATGCAACGCCTTAGGACTACCACAAAGTGGCATTTGCAGTATGATTACCAATCCATACAAACAAACTCATTTGTATCAATTCTCTCACTTAACACGTGCAACCTACATGCACACATGGATGATATACTCAATGACTATGACACAATGTAATATGATATTCTGTGCTTGCAGGAAACATACATGACATTATGCATGCAAAACAAGCAATTTCATAATCACAATTCCATATTGAGTTACATTACACATGGGGTGATGATATTAGTGAAAAAACATGCGACAATTTTGGATCATATGCATTTCGAAGAAAACAATGTTGAGATGGTGTGCGCAAAAGTATTTATCCATGCATCAGAAATTGAAATATTGAATCTCTATGCTGCTCTGCATGCAACATTCTCCAACATACTAAATGTTCTTTCCAATGTATTAGAGAATTTTCATTTGAACGAAACCATTGTCATTGTAGGAGACTTCAATATTGACATGCTACAAAATAATTCCAGAACAAAAGAATTGGAAAACTACATGTGCAAATACAATCTTCGCTTTCTTTTGGACAAGATAAACCATGTACAAAATGCACTTATTGACAATGTATGGTAGAATGTACCCATTTCTCAATACAACGCCTTTATCTTAGACACATACTGGTTTGATCACAATACAATTGGTATTGCACTTGAATTATGAGATATACATCAAAGATATTACAAAATCATATTTCTATGTTTCAAAGCGTATGTGTATGCCTAATGCACATCCATATCGAGTATGAAAAATATACACATGTTCATATCCACTGTCTCAGAAGTGACATGGACATGGGAAGTGAACCCTTGCAAACATCATCACAACGACAATGATGAAGGTAAGGATTCATAGATTACTCTCTTGCTATGTTTATGAAACAAATATCCACAGTTATTTATTTTGCTATGCCATGGTAAAAATGTTTATGTCATTTACACCACATGTTTTTTAGTTCACAAGAACTATCGACAAGTAGAAGTGAAACCTCCATCATAGTATAAGGTCTAGAGACTAAGAGGTATGGTTACAAAAAATTTGATTTGCATACGTTGTCCAATTTGTGCATATATTGGAGCTTGTCATATTTTAGAATATGCTTGCATGTAAGAATGCCAAGTCATATATTTTGTCTATTGCTTGTTGAAATAGATATAAACAACATCTCTTTTAACTTGAACCAGGGTATGTTGAGCTCCAACTATATTCCATGACTAAGAATGTTTTTCCCATAGTTGATGTGTTTATATCGCTTGATAATTATCAGACTAAGTGTTGTTTTCTGAGGCATACAGTTCTTTTCTCCCTTTCTTTTTCCTCTTCTATACTTACATGTTTTCCCTTTTCTTCTTCCCCTCTATTATCCGTTTCTAGTTCTATACTTAGTCCCATATCTATGCTCGCAGGTTCCCGGAATGGTGGAGTGAGAAATTCTATGTCCATCTATATCTTCACATCCCGAGTCCGACCGACCTCCGTTAGTCTTCATACTTAGCCAATTTAATGGCCGTGGGTTCCTACGTAGGCGCCATCGAACTCTCATGCCCCGTGTTCGGGGTATACAACTTGCACCCAAAACTTCAGTGATCTACAATTCGAACCCAGACTCCTCTAACTCCCAAGCCTCACTCTATCTATGATGACTTCATTTGAATTCTTTCATATAAGTGTGCCAAGTCATATATTTTGTCTATTGCGTGTTGAGATGGATATAAACAACATCTCTTTTATCTTGAACAAGGGTCTATTGAGCTCCAACTATATTCCATGGATGAAAATGTTTTTCCCATAGTTGACGTGTTTATATCGCTTGATAATTATCAGACTACGTGTTGTTGTGTGAGGCATATATTTCTTTTCTCCCTTTATTTTTCCTCTTCTATACTTACCCGTTCTTCCCTTTTCTTCTTTCCCTGTATTATCCGTTTCTGGTTCTATACTTAGTCTCATATTTATGCTTGCAGGTTCCCAGGGTGGCAGAGTGAGAAATTCTATTCCCGTCTATATCTTCACATCACGCATCTGATCGACCATCGTTCGTTTCCATATTTAGCCAATTTTATGACCGTGGGTTCCTGCATAGGCACTATTGAACTCCCATGCTTCGTGTTTGGCTATACATCTTGCACCCAAAGCTTCGGTGATCTACAATTCGACCCAGACTCCTCAAACTCCCAAGCCTCTTTCTGCCTACGATAACTCCATATGACCGCCCCGCCTTTCCATACTTAATACCAAGTGTTGTTGTGTGATGCATAAAGTTCTTTTCTCCCTTTCTTTTTCCTCTTCTATACTTGTCGAATTTTCCCTTTTCTTCTTCCCCTCTATTATCTATTTTTGTTTCTATTCGTAGTCGCATGTCTATGCTCACGGTTTCCTGGGGTTGCAGACTCATAAATTCTATATCCATCTATATCTTCACATCATGAGTCCGACCGACCGTTGTTCGTTTCCATACTTAGCCAATTTTATTCCCACCGATTCTCGACTAGGCCCTATCGAACTCTCATGCCCCATAGTTGATGTGTTTCTATCACTTAATAATTATCAGAAAAAGTGTTCTTGTGTGAGGCATAAATTTGTTTTCTCCCTTTCTTTTTCCTCTTCTATAATTAGTCTCATTTCTATGCTTACGGGTTCTCGGGTGGTAGACTCACAAATTCTATATCAATCTATATCTTGACATCACGAGTCTGACCAACCGTCGTTCATTTCCTTATTTAGCCAATTTTGTGGCCGCGGGTTCCCGAGTAGGCATTATCGAACTCTCATGCCCTGTGTTCGGAGTATACATCTTGAATTGAGAATTTGTTTTTGGCTATTTTAGATTTTTTAAGGCATCATCATAGCAAGAATGAAATATTGTGCTAGCCCACTATCATGTACAAAGGTGTTGACATGATGCCTCTCTTTAGTATTGTGCATATATTACATATTTACATATTTGAGAGTATGCTTGCATATGAAAATGTTGATCCAGCCTTCAAATTTAAACATGGTTTGCATTTGGGCCACAAAAAATAATAATAAAATAAAATAATATGAATAATGTTTAAGTAAATATAAACAAATTATCTTCTAACTTGATCTTGATTTTGTCGAGGTCCAGGTATATTACATAGCTAAAAAAGTTTTTCCCATGGTTAATGTTTCTAACTGCCAGTTCTCGGATTTACGTTATCGAACTCTCATGCCACCTGTTCCGTGATATAGATCTTGCACCCAAAACTTTCGTTATCTATAATTCGACCCTGGACTCCTTGAACTCGCAAGCTTCACTCTACCTACGATGAGTCTGTCTGCATCTATCTAGCCGCCCCTCCTTTTCATACTTACTCGATTTCCCTTCCATCTTTGCACACTTTCCCAATGCAAATTGATTACACTTTTATTAGCTTCGAAAATATTGGCATTAATGAGCGAAAATTTGAATGACATATCCCATTAAAATTCATTAAACAAAGATTTACGGGAGATTATATTACCATCCTCCAGTGTTCATTCTAAATACTATTACACAATTACTGGCACATGTAGCAATATAAACAAATCTTCATCAAAACATTAGCTTTTCTCACAGGCACCCCACGTGCACCCCAGTCTCCTGAAGTGAGCCATATTTGGATCCATCAACTAAACCTCGCTATTATCAAATTATCAGAGGTCAATATTATGGCATATGCTTTTTTTTTTTGTGGATCTTGAACTCGGAAAAAATGTTATTTACTTTAACTTTTTTAAGGCATTGTACGTCGCCTTTCCATAATTAGTCAATTCTTCACCTCCTGTTGTCACAAATTCACGGGTTCCCGGGCTCTCGGGTTCACAAAATTTATGAAGCATTTTTTGCTCTCGTCCATCCCCACCACCTATGCATGCTTCCCGATGCACATTAATTATGCATTTATTAGTGACAACTCACTAGAAACATAAAAAATATTGCCATTATTAGGAGAAAAGGTCGAGGACATCTCCCATTAAAACATATTGAACCAATATTTACGGTAGATTATATTATGATGCTCTAACATTCATTTTAAATACTATCAGGAGCAAAGGACCGTTCTCATCACCTTGTGGCTATAGCTCGACAATATTTATGTGGAGATACCCTAAATATTCTCAGGCGCGAGGACCAGATTTTTCAGTGGTACAGAGCTTATGACTACTACTCGTCCCCTTATTCCCAGAATAAAGTTATCTCAACATATAGAATTGCAGGAGCAGGTTGTGTCCCCGAATTTTTTGACTTTAAGGAGTTGGTCACATGCTGCATCAAAAACTATATTCCTAGCTAGCGGATTATCCAGTTGTGGAACCATTCCCGAGTCTCCCTATCACCTCAAGTATTTTGAAAGACGTTAATACTTCCTGACCCAATGCCTACATTCAAGGGCGAGAATTGCAAACAGTTCTTAAAGAAACATGATAATGAATATGACCTCTTGCTGAAGTTCTTAGAGAACCCAGTGGCCACTCCCTGGGACATGACCAGATTATAGGTTAGTGCATTTAAAAACCCTTTTCGACAAATTTCATGGATTTTCATGAGGATAACGGGACAAGAAAGTAAAACCAACATCTCTCGGTTGATTATGTATATTTTATATTTTACGTTCAAGGAACAAGCAATCTTCCATTGGGGCAAGTTGATTTCCATTGAAATCTCTTCCTAGTTATTGCAATACACAAGGTAGAAGAAATTATTTATGTCATCTTATTTAATTTTCGTGGTGGCAAATTACTGTCGATTCCCTGGACTATTTATGTGTAAGAAGGTAAACTGTGAATTTGACCCAGTAACCTTCTCGTACAGAATATTATGGAGACACGATGCTTCCCAACATTTTTATGAAGTATTTAATGATTTTGTTTCATTTTTTAAAGGATTGATATTTGGAAAGTATTTTCCCCGGTTGTCTGACCAGGTGACCAAGTTCCTATATAGGAAGGGAACACTAGAAGAAATGGAGAACTATAATGTTATAAGGATTCTTGGGTCCAAACAAAATTCTTGCTTCCTTCCATGTCACATATCTGGTACAATGTTTTTTGCTGGAATAGCAAGGCAATACATCTACTGGTTGCATTTTTCCCATGAAAAAAGAAAAATTCAATTCATCTCTCTGCCTTGGAAAGTCAGGGATTTCATGGTCAGGAATATGAACAACATTGACAATTTCGTTGGCCACTTCCATAACTTCAATTTTAAATGTTATGAAAAAGTAAAAGGGTTCGACCCTGATGGTATTTTTGTAGAACACCTATTGGTTGTCAGTTTCAATAGTTCTTTCACTGGCACTATCTTGAATGAAGTTGAAGATAACACCTCAGGATGTCTTCCTCCTGACACCGACAACCTAGAGACAATACCCAATACCAATGATTCATACAAGAAGAAACAAAAAGGTCCGGGTGAAAAAAGTGCCCAATCCCCGATCGCCACACCCAAGACCACAACATCTCGGAGCAGTACTCCAATGGACTACCCAAGAAAGAAAGTCACACACAGTTTTTCGGGCAGAGGAGATAAGAACCCTCCCTCCACCAAAATTGAAAGTTCTCACAAACTTCCCGTGAGAAAAAAAATGGAAAACAATAGTCCAAGAAAAGGAGGGACCGAGGGGAGAAATTGATATCCACGATCTCTCCCTCAAAGATATGGAACTAGAAATTGACATTGACAAGATATTCCTCGACGACGACCAACTAGAGAACACTACTCCTCATAATATTGAGATGGAAATAATCGACACCGATACATTGGACAAAGAAGAGTCTTTTGCATTTCAGAGCACTTTTTTTGACATCTAATCTAAAAAATTGGTTATTGAAAAGAGAGATGTAAAGAATAAGAAAGGGAAATATCGTTCATAGATCAACCTACACAACATGCGCCTTTCCCAGGTCTACCAGATACACCGAGCAATTGGAGATGCTCTAGACAACTCTATTAGTGGCCTTGAAACGAAAAACATCATGTTAAAGGAGAGAATCAAAGAATTGGAGGGAACTCTAATGCCTATTCCATTGTTTTCTACTCCTTTGGAAATGATCGATCCCACCGCACCTGCGGAAAATTTAAAAGGATCAACAAGCCTTCTCACATCAACCCAAGGCTATGTGGAAAATAATATAAAGAGAATAATGAAATTAATAACAAAAGCTTGGGAGATGTCAAAGAATATGGTCTCTTTTGGAACAAGATCGCATGCTTTTCATGAGTATCTACAAGTAGATCTAAAGAATGATCAAGGTTTCTACCTCAATGCAATTTTACCATTTGGTGTTAAAGTTACTGGTATGAATAAATTCAGAAGAAGACAGACAAATCTCCCTTCCCCGGATCAAATAGAAAAACTAAATGCATGCTGGAAAGAAAAGGTAAAAAACCTTAATGGTATCATTCAAGCATGTAGCCGGGCCATATCTAGAAGAGACAAACTATTCAAGAAGCTATGTAAGATATATCTAGCTGGAAACACCAATGAATTCCAAGACCCAAAATTGATATTCAACTCGTTGTTTTTAATCAAGCAAACATTTGATGATCAAGTTCATATCTATAAAAGACTATCATTTGAAAATTTCTATGGCACTCTTGAATATGGTGAAGATGACGTGAAAAACTAGCTAGTCAGTTATTCGATTAAAAACCAATATATTCAAGAAGCACTACACAACCTCTCTATTGATCTAAGGGACTTGGAAAGTGAATTCTTCAATATAAAAATCTGGCATGAAATCAACATGACACCCATGAGGAGCTATATCGAAGAGTGGCTCAAAAAGGTTGTCGACCATATTACCAATGAAGGTCAAAGGACACTTCACACGGTTCCCATAACCGTCGAGGAAAGCCATAAAAGGACATCAAAGAGAAAATGACAAGGCATGGGACACCATCATAGTAAGTTGATATTGATCACATTCTTTTGTCTTTTTCGATGTCTTCATCCAGTTACTCTAACAAATATTTAACCGAGGACTGACAATTTTCTCTTTTTTCTTGCCAGGTCTTGTTGTTTTCCATCGCTGACTTTCTTATTTCTACAAACTTAATTCTTGTACATCTTTTTTTTGTAGTCTGTGGCAGTCCCAATCTTAGTCATTATGGAAAACACATTTATATTTCACAGAATATGTACTGAACTATATATTTTTTTACAAATTCCAAGACAGTTATTTTGGGTTCAATATTCTCAAATGTATTTTGCAACCCAGTTTATCTGAATATAAATATTTGAGGTTGTTCTACGGTGATCTTCAATGTTTGGTGTTGTTATTTGAATTTTGTATTTCTTTTTAAAATTAACTCATTTCCCTGTACATGTTGCGGTCATGTTCCTGTTTTATATTGTGCATATATTGCAACTTCCTATATTTCATAATATGCTTCCATATACAAAATATTAAGTCATATATTTTTTCTCTATTGCTTATGGGTTTGAGCAAAATTTGCGAGCCCAAAACACCCTTCAAATTAGAACATGGTTTACATTTTGACCACAAATAATATATTAAGATACATTAATATGAATACATTTTAAATAAATATTAACAAAATCCCTTTAAACTTGAACCTGACTTTCTCGAGCTCTTGGACTGGTCGTGGGTTCCCCAGTTAGCGGACTGCCATATCCTCATCTCCATCTATATCTTCACATCATGAGCCCGGACGACCACCATCCCTTTCAACACTTAGCCAATTATCTCACCGCGGGGTCTCGACTTAGCGCTGTCGAATTCTTATGCCCTGTGTTCCATGATATACATCTTGTACCCAACACTCCCCTGATATACATTTTTCACCCAACACTTCCATGATTTATAATTCAACCCCAGACTCTTGGAACTCGCGAGCTTAATACCCAGGTTCACAAAATTTTCAAAACAATTATCCCTCTCTTCAATCCCCGCCACATTACTGCCCTTCTCAATGCACATTCATTATTCTTTTACTAGCAACAACTCAACACATAGGTTCACTTATTGGCATTAATAAGAAAAAAAATGCATTCAACAACGATTTACGGGAGTCCGACCGACCCCCGGGTTGGTGCTATTATAAATCTTGCTCCCAAAACTTCCTTCATATACAATTCCACGATACACATCTTGCACCCAAAATTTTCATGGTCTACAATTCCTCCACAAATTGGGACATGGTTTACATTTGGACCACAAATAATCTATTAAGATACATTAATATGAATACATTTTAAATAAATATAAACAAAATCTCTTTAAACTTGAACTTGAATTTCTCGAGCTCCTAGATTGGTCATGGGTTCCTGGGTTAATTGACTTCCAGATCCTCATCTCCATCTATATCGTCACATCATGATCCTGACAGACCGTCATCCCTTTCAACACTTAGCCAATTATCTCACAGCGGGGTCCCGACTTAGCACTATCGAATTCTTATGCCCCCTGTTTTGTGATATACATCTTGCACACAACACTTCCGTGATATACATTTTGCACCCAACACTTATGTGATTTACAATTCGACTCTGAACTCTTGGAACTTGCAAGCTTCACTATACCCGGGTTCAAACCATTTATCACTCTCTTCAATTGTTTCCACATTCCCGCCCTTCCCAATGCACATTCATTATGCTTTAACTAGCGACAACTCAACACACAGGTTCTCTTATTGGCATTAATAAGAAAAAAATGCTTTCAACCGCGATTTACGGGAGTCCATTCGACTGTCGTTGCTTTTCATACCTAGCCAATTCTATGGTCGTCGGTTCCCGGGTTGGCGCATTCAAACTCTCATTCCCTGTATTCCGGGATATACATCTTTCACCCTAAACTTTCGTGATATACAATTCCATACTTAGCCAAATTTATGGCCACAACCTTCAGTATACCTGGTTTCACAAAAAATTCAAACAATTTATCGCTCTCTTCAACCCCCACCACAATCCCGTCCTTCTCAATGCACATTCATTATGCTTTTACTGGCGAAAAATCAACACACAAGTTCACTTATTGGCATTAATAAGAAAAAAACGCATTCAACAACGATTTACGGGAGTCTGACCAACCCTTGGGTTTGCGCTATTATAGATCTTGCACCCAAAAATTTTGTCATCTACAATTCCGCGATATACATCTTGCACCCAAAGCTTTCATGGTCTACAATTCCTCCACAAATTGGAACACAGTATACACTTGGACCACAAATAATCTATTAAGATACATTAATATGAATACATTTTAAATAGATATAAACAAAATCTCTTTAAACTTGAACTTGACTTTCTCAAGCTCCTGGATTGGTCTTGGGTTCCCGGGTTAGCCGACTGCCAGATCCTAATCTCCATATTTATCGTCACATCATGAGCTCGACCGACTGCTGTCCCTTTCAACACTTAGCCAATTGTCTCACCGCGGGGTCCCGACTTAGCGCTATGGATTTCTTATGCCCCTGTTCCATGATATACATCTTGCACACAACACTTTCATGATATACATTTTGCACCCAAAGCTTTTGTGATTTACAATTCAACCCCAGACTCCTGGAACTTGCAAGCTTCACTGTACTCGGGTTCACAAAAGTTTCAAACCATTTATCACTCTCTTCGATCCCCACCACATTCCCACCCTTCCCAATGCACATTCATTATGCTTTTACTAGCAACAACTCAACACACAGGTTCACTTATTGGAATTAATAAGAAAAAAATGCATTCAAACGTGATTTACGGGAGTCCGACTGCCCGTCGTTGCTTTTCATACCTAGCCAATTCTATGGCCACCAATTCTCAGGTTGGCACAACCGAACTCTCATTCCCCGTGTTTCGTGATATACATCTTGCACTCTAAACTTCCGTGATCTACAATTCTATACTTAGCCAAATTTCTGGATGCAACCTTCACTATACCTGGGTTCACAAAAATTTCAAACCATTTATTGCTCTCTTCAACCCCCGCCACTTTCCCATCCTTCCCAATTCACATTCATTATGCTTTTACTAGCGACAACTAAGCACACAGGTTTGCTTATTGGATTTAATAAGAAAAAAATGCATTCAAAAACGATTTACGAGAGTCCAACTAACCCCCGAGTTGGTGCTATTATAAATATTGCACCCAAAACTTCTGTCATCTACAATTCTGCGATATACATCTTGCACCCAAAACTTTCATCATCTACAATTCTGCGAGATACATCTTGCACCCAAAACTTTTTGTGGTCTACAATTCCTCCACAAATTGGAACATGGTTTACATTTGGACAACAAATAATTTATTACGATACATTAATATGAATACATTTTAAATAAATACAAACAAAATCTCTTTAAACTTGAACCTCACTTTCTCGAGCTCTTGGATTGGCTGCGGGTTATCGTGTTAGCCAACTGTCATATCATCATCTCCATCTATATCGTCACATCATGAGCCTGACCGACCATCATCCATTTCAACACTTACCAAATTATCTCATCGTGGGGTTCCGACTTAGTGAGCTATCGAATTCTTAGGCCCCCTATTCTGTGATATACATCTTGCACAAAACACTTCCGTGATATAAATTTTGCACCCAACACTTCCGTGATTTACAATTCAACCCCGGACTCCTGGAACTCGCAAGCTTCACTATACCTGGGTTCACAAAAGTTTCAAACCATTTATCAGTCTCTTCAATCCCCACCACATTCCCTCCCAATGCACATTCATTATTCTTTTACTAGCGACAACTCAACACACAGGTTCGATTGTTGGCGTTAATAAGCAAAAAACACATTCAACTTCGATTTACAGGAGTTCGACCAAATGTCATTACTTTTCATACCTAGCCAATTCTATGGTCGTTGGTTCCCTAGTTGGTACATACAAACTCGCATTCCCCATGTTCCGTGATATACATATTGCACCCTAAAATTCGGTGTTCTTCAATTCCATTCTTAGCCAACTTTATGGCCGCAACCTTCACTATACTTGGGTTCACAAAAATTTCAAACCATTTATCGCTCTCTTCAACCCTCGCCACATTCTTGTCCTTCCCAATGCACATTCATTATGCTTTTACTAGCAACAACTCAACACACAAGTTCACTTATTGGCATTAATTAGAAAGAAACACATTCAACCGCAATTTATGGGAGTCTGACCATCCGTCATTTCTTTTCATACCTAGCCAATTCTATGGTCGTCGGTTTCCGGGTTGGCGTAACCAAAATTTCCTTCCCCGGGTTGGTGCTATTATAAATCTTGCACCCAAAACTTTCGCCATCTAGAATTTCGTGATGTACATCTTGCACCGAAAAATTATATGGTCTACAATTCCTCCAACTCGCAAGATTCACTCTACCCGGGTTCACAAATGTTTCAAATCATTTATCGCTGCCTTCCGCCCCCGCTACCTTCGCGCCCTTCCCAATGCACATTGATTATGCTCTTACTAGTGACAACTCAACACACATGTTCGAAAAAAATTGGCACTAATAAGAGAAAACCTCGAGGACATCTCCCATTAACATGCATTAAACCACGATTTAGCGGAGCCCGACGGACCGCCCTTCCTTTCCATACTTAGCCAATTTTACGGCCTCAAGTTCTCGGCTTGGCACTATCGAACTCTCATTCCCCGTGTTCCATGATATGCATCCTGCACCCAAAACTTCCCTGCTCTACAATTCCACACCGCACTCGAACTCGCAAGCTTCACTCTACCTAAGTTCACAAAAAGTTTCAAAGCATTTATCGCTCCCTTCTATCCCTGCCACCTTCGCGCCCTTCCTAATGCAAATTAATTATGCTTTGCTTAGTGACAACTCACCACACAAGTTCGAAAGGATTGATAATGCATATTAATTATGCTTTGATTACTGATGAATAAGCGAATACCTCGAGAACATCTCCCATTAAAACGCATTAAACTGCGATTTACGTCAGATTATATTATCAGATATCTTCTTCATATGTTACATTTCATATTACTTTATGGGAAGATTCCATTTCAAACTAATTACTTTCTTCGTGCCATCTATTCTTGGGTAGATTCTTTCTCAATAATTGTACAGTAAGATATAAGTTATATCTTAAATTATTATTCAATGTAATTTCAATATACCTTTTAATATTTACAATTTTCTTATCATTTCATTTCTAAAAAACAGTTGAAAATAACTTTGTAATATTTTTTAAACATCTATTCTAATTACCCTTTACTTACCATACTGTTAATTTCTGGGTTTTTTTTTAACAATATTCCTCGACTCTCCCCATTTTCCAAAAATCATCACCGTGAATAATTATAAGCTGCCAACTATCACATTCCCAAATCTACTTGGCAGGGAATAAACAACACTTGTTATTTTCCTTATTCATTACACCTTATTATTACACATTATCAAATAAGAAAACTCACACCAACTTGAATAAGAAAACTTACATAAACATAAGGTTTTATAACAATTACCAAACTTATACGACATTTATGCTTATACAAGATGGTTATACATTCTTTGATAATTGAATAATTTTACATTCAATGTAAGATGTTTATGCGATAATGCAAGATGTTTATAATAATTTTACATTCAATGCATGGTGTTTATGCGATAATGCAAGATGTTTACACCACATTCAAGGTGTGATGTTTATTCGATAATGCAAGATGTTTAGAATACTTTTACATTCAATGCAAAATGTTTACGCGATATTGCAAAATGTTTATGCCATAATGCAGATAAGTTCTTATAAAACTTAAAAATGTTTATGCGATAATGCAATATGTTTATGCCATAATGCACATAAGTTTTTATAAAACTTAAATTGTTCTTATAAAGCTTCATTTGTCGAGTACTGCCTAAATTGTGCTTATAAAACTTCAATTTTATATCTTCATTTCATTTGTCGAGTACTGCCTAAATTGTGCTTATAAAACTTCACTTTTATATCTTCAAGTTTTATATCTTCATTTGTGGAGTACTGCCCTAATGATGTTCAAATATAGGAAGAATACTGCCCCAATGATGTTTAAATATAGGAAGAGTACTGCCATAATGATATGATGTTCATAATGATGTTTAAATATAGGAAATTTGTTGAGTACTGCCTAATGATATGATGTTCAAATATAGGAAATAAATATGAACATAGAAAATAAATAGATTAGTTTATTTTTTTCCAAATATATTATATTAGATTTAATTTTTTTTTCCAAATATACATAATAAATATATTATCTTCAAGATATGTAAAATAAATATAAATAATTCTTATTCAAATTCATTAAATAAAATAAATATATATAACTCTTATTCAAATTCATTAAATAAGTTGAAGGAATTCATTAATTCATTAAATACTTAGAAAAAATTCATTAAGTACGTAGAAGAAGTTAAGAAATTCATCAAATACGTAGAAGAAGTTCATATATGATAAAATCCTTTTATTAAATTAAAAAAAAAAAATCTTCTCCAAAAATACAAGATAAATACAAAGTTTCATCATATTCAAGATAAATACAAAGTTTCATCATATTCATTAAATACATAGAAGAAGTTCATATATGGTAAAATCATTTTATTAAATAAAAAAAAAATCTTTAAAAATACATAATAAATACAAAGTTTCTATCATAGTGATTAAAAATGCTCTTCATTGCTTCTATGGTAAAATGACTGTTATCAAAGTTCATTAAAGTTACACTTTAGATTTATATCTATGTATGGCTAAACTTTTATTTAGAATTATGCAAATCCATATTTATGAATGATAATAATAAATAATTACAATCCGCAAATTTAAGGTTCGAATTTCCTTTGAAATCGAGTCTCACGCCTTTACTTGACCATAGACCTACCTGCATAATCATTTGGTTAGACGATGGTGTCATGCTTTTATTTGACCATAAACCTACCTGCACAATCGTTTCGTTACAGTGCGGGAGAATAGCATGGAATAAACGAAGATAGAATATGTTCAATATTCATTCACATATATGATATAACTGATACATACTTTCTTCTAAGAAGAACAGATACAATGTATCATTTAGATATATGATACTAGTTTTAAAGGATTTACAGTGCAGGAGAATAGCATAGAATAAGCGGAGAGAGAACATGTTCAATATTCTTTTAGATATACCTAATACATACTTTCTTCTAAAAACTGACCAACAAACGTATTTTTATCTAAAGTTGACGCATTCGAATGGATTTGAACAATGCTTCTTACGATTATTTTCTTTCTTTCATGTCATGCCACCGCTCGTTCCACTCTACTCAACCTTAAATTCACAGTCCGCCGCCTATTCCTCCTCCTCCGCCACCCCCACCTCCACCAAATCCTCCGCCGGCTCCACCCCCACCTCCTCCTCCTCCGCCACCCCCACCTCCACCGCCAGGTCCTCCTCCTCCGCCAAAACCCCCGCCACCTCCTCCACCCGCACCACCACCAACTCCTTCCCCAAACCCTCCGCCTCCACCTGCGCCACCACCGAACCCTCCACCCTTTCCGGCACCACCTCCAGCACCACCGCCAAAGCCTCCGCCTGAGCCTCCCCCAGCTCCAGCTCTGCCGCCTCTACCCCAACTACCTCCCCCACCTCCTCCGGCGCCACCTCCGGCTCCTCGGCCCAAGCCTACTCCAACTCCAACGCCTTCACCGGCTCCTACTCCTAAACTCTGGGGTTTATAAGGCTGATCAATGTCTTTATTCAAATTTCTAGCTGCCGTTACATGACAAGTACAAGCCGCTACTACTAACAACCCCGCAACAATAAACAGCATCTTCATCTTCATCTTCGATCTAT
>ML828928.1:7529-49443 GCA_009831015.1 Picea engelmannii
GTAATTTAAGGAGTGATTAAGGAGTAAAATAAGGAGAGATTAAGGAGTAAATTAAGGGGAAATTAAGGAGTGATTAAGGAGTAATTTAAGGAGTAAATTAAGGGGTGATTAAGGAGTAATTTAAGGAGCGATTTTGGGGGAGTCAGAGAATTGAGTCTTTTAATAATTAAAAAGAAATTAATTTTGGAGAACCAGAGGCATGTGTGACACTTGGACGGTGGAGACTATTAGAGGGTTAGTCATTAAAAATTAATTAATTAATGAATTATGAATTAGGTCAGTCTCAAAAGTCTATAAAAAGAGGGGAAAGGAAGGAAGAAAAGGGAGGAACGGTTAGCGTAACGTTACGCTGCCGAGTTGTGGCTTGACGGGTTGCTTGTGAGGAGTTGGGTATATCTCAGCTGTGTTTAGAGTGGTAGCTCAACCGTTGAGGCTAGCTGAGACGCTATTCTATCTCTGGTTCTTGTGTGGCCCCTTTGCGGCTCGGGGGGATAAGGGGGAAGAAGAGTACCCCTAGCGTTGGCTGGGAGGTACCGGTGAGCTTTCTTTGGTCGGCAAGCAGAAGCGGCACGGAGCAAGGGAAGCGGCACAGCGCACGGGACGTCTCCGAAGCGGGCGTGTGGCTAAGGTACGATTTAATTGGTAAAGTAGAAGACATTTTATATTCGGCAAATTATTGTTATTGGGATAATATGATGAGATTGTTTGGCATTATATTTTGCGATTTCGTTTAGCAATAATATTGTAGAGTTTGCTTATATTTGATCATGCATCACTTTAGTTATGATGTCATGTGTCTTTGCATTGATATGAATTATGTGATGTTGTTAGTTTCTTATTTCCTTAAAGAAAAAAAAATAATTTTTGCACCCGTTAACAGAGTTGTTGCCATGACAAAGAGGGTCGTTACATCCCCATTGTGGAAACACATCCTACACACAAGTTTTTAAATTTCAACAAGTACATCATCTTGGGAAAAGTACACACCTCTATTGTGTGCTAGTCTTCTAGGGTTTTAGCACCCTCTTTTGTGCTAGGTCTTATTGGTGGTGAAGGTCTTTGTCTTGAAGAATATAGCAAAGGATTTGGTTTGGTTTTCTTCCCTTGTGGAGAAGGGTTTCCCAGGATACTTCTTGTCTTCTTGTGCATGGTGTTTCTTCTTATGATCTTGGTTGCTAGAACATTATTGTTTATCGTTAAGTGAAATTATAAAAATGGAATGAACTTCATTCTTAACCTAGCTTATTTAAAAATCAACATGGTATCACAACATAGGTATTGAAGAACCCATTGCACAAAACTTCAAGGAAAACCGTCCTCTTTTTGTAGAACCATATGACCCTCTTAGGGTTTCCAAAAATTCCATATGACCCTCGTGGTTTCTCAGTTTCTACCCTTAATATTTGAATGTTGGGGATAATTTTGGAATTTTCGAGAATTTTAAATTTTTGGCCCTAGGGTTTCTAGGGTTTCGCTAATTTCTACAGAAATTTGAGTATTAGGGTTTCTACAACTCATTGAAGGAACTCTGCATCTCACCAATGTTCTCCCATATTTGAAAGGATTATTGTTGGAATTCATAAGTCCAACTAAACCTAAAACTATTATCCAAGCCTAGCCATTAGAATTTCTAGCCGAGTTGACAAAGGGTTGTGAAAAATATAAATTATGATGAACAAAATGATGATGGAAGTTAAACTTGATGGATCATAAAAATTCAAGTTTTTGGAAGACAAAACTTCAAAGGAATAATTATTATGGGTGATAGAAAAATATTTCACTCTGACATACCTCCGTCATGAATATGTCAAGAGGAAAAAGATCAGCTAGGAGAAATCATATCAGCACCCTCACGTATGCACTTGTATATATATTATTTGTATCATTTTCATGAGGGTAATTGCAGGAGGAAGGAACCTTTTGTTGAAGTAATGGATCCAGAGGGATCTCAATGCATTCAGAGGAACAACACACTCAAAGTGAAGACTCTAGGTTTGATTGTTGTAATTTTCATTCCTCTAGCCTATATTTCTAAAGGTCTCTACATTACAAGTAAGTGTTGTAGCTGTGACAACAATCCTTAAATTGTTTTGATTCTAGAGATGCACTCATTATTCTCATTTAGGAGATATTCTTGTTTTTGGTTCCTCTTTGTTTCTTTTTCCAAACAGGTTAACAACAAAGGAGGATGTTTATCCTTCAGAGGGAGCCACTTGACTCAGAGGGAGTCAAAACTAATTGAGAAAGAGGAAGAATAGAACCATCATTGAGGCAACCAATGAAATAATGCATGATCAAAATCCTTCTATGATTCTATGTGAAGAAGCATGCATAGCACAATATATTTTCAGAACAAGACTCTTCAACAGACATTGAAAAACAAAACTCTCGAAGAATCCTTCACTGGAGTGAGGCCTAAGATTCAACACTTCATGATATTTGGGTGCCCAATGTATTTTTATGTACCCAAAAAGAAGAAGTCCAAGAGAGACCCTTCAGGGAGAAAGGATACATTTATGGGATGACAATAAATCTTGAAGAAATTCCAGATCGACATCCTTAATCAAATATAGATTGAGACAAGAAAATATGTTGTCCTTGAAGAAGAGATAGATTTTCAAATATCCAAATAATATCAGATGTAGATTGACAGTGATACAATGCCTTCTCCCCCTTCAATAGTTAAAAGGGAGACAAACATTATTCCAGCTAATCCAGTTTCTCCATTTGATATGTTCAGAGATATTGTAGTAGGGCATAAAAGGTCTTCCTAGGCTCACTCTGCAAGAGGCAGAGAGACATACTAGGCTTTCAAGGCACATCCCAAGAGAACAAAGAGATTTTTCGAGCTACTCTTCACTCATGAGCCACTTCATTTATGTTAAGTCTCCTTGTCTTAGAGAAGAAACAAGGGAACAAGTATGGAAATATGCCATAACAGAAGAGTATAAATATATCTTAAAGAATGGTGAATAAGATATTATTTAGGGAACAAAAGGGAAGTTTGTGGTAATTTCCAGGTGTATCTATAAG
This sequence comes from Picea engelmannii, assembly GCA_009831015.1. NCBI lineage: Eukaryota > Viridiplantae > Streptophyta > Pinopsida > Pinales > Pinaceae > Picea > Picea engelmannii. The sequence continues at coordinate 10,563 of ML828928.1, forward strand.
ATCAAGCATGCAACTGATGGATGTGTCGAAAAATACAAAACAATATATATATCCAGAGGTTTATCACAAACAAAGTTTTCTATGATGAGACACTTGATCTATTAAACCTGATACACTTCCATCCGTAATACCATCCATGAGTTTGAAACTATATCAAATAGATAAATTCTTAATGAGTTTGGATTTCAACAAGAGTGTTTCTAATTCAAACCTATATCATTACAGTGTTGGTGACAAGAGCTTGATTTTGATGACTTATTCAAAAAGCCTTGTTGTTGGATACAAGTAATCCTTGACTTCTGAATTCGAGATGAAGAATATGAGTATGATGCACTACTTCTTGGGACAAAAAGTATGACAGAGGATCAATGAGATTTTCCTGAGTCAAGGAAAATATACAGTGAAAATATTAAAGAAGTTCAAGTATTCCAGAATGCAAATTCCACCATGATGGATTTAAAGAAGAAGATTGATGATGATTCAGATGAGACCGATCCACAACTAATTGGATCACTGATGTATCTGGTTAACACTAGACCTTATTCATGCCATCCAGTGAATGTTCTTAGTCATTTCATGAGTCAACCAAGACAGACTCACTAGAAAACCACAAAACATGTATTAAGATATATACGAGGCATAGTTGGATATGGCCTGAGATGTGCCTCCAATGTGAACTTGAGTTTGCAAGATATGACGATTAAGATTGAGAAGAAAGTACAGTGGACCGGAAGAGCACATCTAGTCCACAGAGGTGATGTATATAGCATCGAGTGTGCGAATAAATGTGGCTTCACAATCTTCTGACAGATTTACTTGACCATGAGATGGATCCTATGATGATAACCAAGAGCCATGTGTAAATATCCTTGAGAACCCAATGTTTCCTAATGGATCGAAACATAATGTTTCCTAATGGATCGAAACATGATGAGATGAAATATCCTTATATCAGAGATATGATGTAGAGGAAAATTGTACACATGCAATACCTTCCTACACATGATCAGATTGCAAACATATTCACCAAAATAACTTGGTGAAGAATTCCTTCCTAGTTGAGAGGGAGTGTTGATGACTCCATCCATAACAAAATTCAAAGTACATACATGTGAGACTTGGCATGATGAAGAATGCCTCTATAGCTAAGAGGAAGTGTTGATGATTGCAGTTATGTGATACATTCTCCATCTTACAAACCTGTGATATGTGGATCATTGCAACTATGTGAGATAGTCTCCATCTTACAAACCTGAGAGAAATACTTTGAAGAGGGTGTATGGTTCCTATCTGAGACAAAGATGGAACATAGAGATTACCTCCTCCGTTCAGATAGTTGAGAAGAACTCCAGATGATTATCTCATGGGAAAGGCAATATGATGAGTTGGATGTGTTTGTGGTTGAGCACAATGTGAACGTGTGAAATCCCAAAGCGTTGGATGCATCGTCATGAAAAAATAAATGAATATTATGTATTCGCCTACTCTGAGCATCATAGTTGATGAGCAACACAAGATGAATCTCTTGTTTGATGAAATGGGAATGAGTATTTGTTGAGTGGACATTCTTGTGGATGAGCATAAGTGAACCTGTGAAGAACTGATTCTTCTGTGTAATGTAGTGAGCCATAGATATGTACATCCCTATGTATGTGCCCCTAGTGGATGAGAAATAGTGGGTGTATCAGATCCCTTTCTATATTTCTCAAGAGTCGGACCTTCTTGTAAACCTAACTGTAATGTAAAGCATTCAATTGGCCCCACCTTAATGTGATTAGTAATAAATGTAAGAGATAATTAATTTGGTTGATATTAGCTATAATGTGACTTAGAGAGGTCGGCCCTGTTGTTTCAATAGACACTTTTTTTTATAGGACAAGTCTAATATAAGTAAATGAGGATTCCCCATTGTGGAAACACATTCTACACACAAGTTTGGAAATTTATGCAAGTATATCATCTTGGGAAAAGTGCGCACCTCTCTTGGGCACTAGTCTTATAGGGTTTGAGAACCCTCTTGTGTGATAGGTATTATTGGTGGTGAATTTGTTTCTCTTGAATAATATGACAAAGGATTTGGTTGGGTTTTCTTCCCTTGTTGAGAAGGGTTTCCCAAGATAATTCTTGTTGTTCTTGTGCATGGTGTTTCTTCTTGTGATCTTGGTTGCTGCAACATTATTGTTTATGGTTAAGTGAAATGAAAAAAATGGAATGAAATTCATGCTTAAAATATATTATTGAAAAATAAACAGAGCTAACCCATAAATAAATTTTTAAACAAGTTCATTCTGCAAAAGAATCAACAAGTAAACATGAAGTTAAACTCAGAACTTCATAGGTAATTGTTCTCGAAATAAAATTTGATATTGACCAGACCATCCATGTTTCATTGATAGATACTTTTACCAGTGAGAACAAAGGATCCCTTCCAATCCCCACTATCACTAACACTTAGCTGATTATTTCCTTTCTCAAAGAAAAATTTATGTTTCCATAAATCCTGAAGATTATTTCTTATACCTAGATTCATCCCTTATTGCCTCTCCTATATATACATCAAGTAAACATGAGGAGACAAACTAAGGTTTTCCTTTCCCCCCTCACCTAGATATTTCATATTCTCACAATATTTTCCCTAATTTCATTCACAAAATCCCAAAGTAGTCAAAATATCAGTAGAATAGTCTTTTGAAGTTTTCAAAAATATCCTTTTTAGTCCTGGAATTTTGTAATGTAGAATGGCCAGTGCTGGAGGTGCTGGTATTGTAGGTGTCAGAGGTGCAAGGGCTAGTGGACAAGGTCAAACCCATAGGATCTTTGCCAAGGTAGTTGCTAGATATCCTCCCTTAGTCCTTCCTGTTGTCTTGCATGATTTACCTGAAAATTACATGAAGAACCTCCCAAAATTCATGGGAGAAGGGGATCTAACAACAACATAACATATAGCCTTTTTTATCAGTTTTTTGATATCCTTGGAATTGAGCATGAGGATGTGTACCCAAGACCGTTAGTAAATAATTTTTAAGGACATGTAGGAACTTGGTTCAGAGGACTCCCAGTAGGTTCTATATGATCATATGACGATCTAGAAAATTCCTTCCTAAGGTAGTGGGGTGAGAAAAATGATCATCTTTATTACTTAACTGAATTCAAAGCCTTGAGAAAGAAGAATTTTGAATCATTCCTTGAATTTGTCCAGATATTTGATAAGCTTTATCACAAAATTCCAGCCGAAGTTAAACCTTCTCAACCAACTGCAAAATTCACTTTTGCAGGGGCTTTTGACTTCGATTTTTCTCTACATTTAATTGAAAGGAGATTTACTACTTTATCAGGGATGCAAGATGACGCTATAGAAATTGAGTCCAATATGATGGCATCTAGGAAGTTTAAAACTAAGGTTGAGATGGGATCCAAATAACCCAGGCATTTCAAAGAACATGCAAGACCCTCTAGATGTAGAAAGTTCATAGAGGAAAAAATGGATGAGATGGCCAACATTATTAAATATTTATCAAACAAAATTTCTAGGATGGAAATAGAGAAAGCCAAACCTGATCCATACATTAGGAATCAATTTAGGAGAAACCCTAATCCTCATATACAACAAAGAAAAATAAAAAATGAAGATCAAAAGATACAAGCTCCCTTTAAAAATGTGAATTTCATGCAGAGATATGAAGTCCAAGACAATGAGGAATTAGAGGAAGATCTAAACAACCTCAACGACGATGATATTGAACCTTACCTAGCCAAGAAGGATTACACAAAATCCTTAGACCTAGAATCTATGTTTAATAATGATGAAAACATCAACAATATGGGGGACTCTACATGCAAATATAACTTTGACTCGATAATGGTCGAGCTTCAACATAAATATGATTTAAGGCCAAGAGAAAAAAGTTCTACAAATATTCCACTAAAAACTATTTTATCACGAAACAAAGAAAATGAGGCAGCAAATACTAAACCATCAACTGAAACACAAGCTTCCCCAATAAAGCAAGATGAAACGAAAGTAGCGCAAACTAAGAAAACTCAAATTACAAAAGATGAAGTTCACACCAAGGAAATTGAAAAACCAATTGCGAGTTTCAATTTAGAGAATGAAATTAATAAAATTAAAATTTTGATTCCTTTGGTTGAACTTTCAAGGAACCTGATCTATAAAAAGCAAATCTCTAAAGCAATAATTCTTTTTGATGTTGAATGTAAAGATGATGTTATCAATTTGCAAGACGAAAAACCTACAATCATGTTCAGACCACACATTGAAAATAATAAGGATTATGTTTCTTCGTTTTATATTACATTAACTGTGCATGATCATTTAATTCACAATTACATGCTGGACTCAGGAGCCTCTCATAATTTAATGCCTAATATTATCATGGAAAAATTAGGCCTTGAAATTACGATACCTTATCAAGATTTGTACTTGTTTGATTTTAGAAAGGTTAAGTGTTTGAATATGATTAAATATTTGGTGGTAAATCTTGCTCAGATTCTTGTGAAAAGTATCCTTATGGATGTGTTTTTTGATGACGTTAATTCATAGTACGACATGATTCTATCTAGATCTTTTGGATCCAAGTTAGGAGGATCGATTCATCTATACACGACCTACGCTACAATTCCAATTTTTGGTGGACAATTCACTTGAATGTACAAAGAAACTAGACTGGCGTATACTGTAAGTGAACCTAAAAACCCTAATAATTACCCAGTCTATGTTTTGGATTAGGAATTAAATTTTTTTATATTATCTATAGATGATGATTTTGAAGAATGTATAGAAGAAGAAAATAAAAAAATAGAAGTTTCAAAGAAAAATAGAGAAGGGATGTGGAAAATGTTCTTTGATGGTGTTTCATCTTGTGAAGGAGAAGGAAATGGATTTTTATTCATGGCACCAGAACATGATAAGGTTATCCCTTTCTCTTATATATTACAATGGGATGTCGATTATATGAATAATGTCTGTGAATATGAAGATTTAGTCATAGGGTTAGAAGCAACTAGAAACTTAAAAATCGAACATCTGATAGTTTATGGTGATGCAGAGCTCATTGTAAAACATATAAGACAACAATATCAAGCTAAACATCCAAGGTTGATATCATATATAAATTGTGCCTTGGATCGTATAGAGAATTTTTTCTCATCCTTTAATATTCACTCTATCCCCAAAACACAAAATAAACAAATTGATTCTTTGGCCAAAGTTGATGCGACCTTCATACCACCTACTATTTTGAAACTGAAATATCACATCAATATGAGACATAGACCTTATATTTCAAACACTCTTAAACACTGGCAAGTGTTTGAATAAGACAAACAAATCAAACAGTTCTTGACAATGGTTGATGAGTTTTCTGAGACCCACATAGATCAAGAAAATTAGAATGATCTTGCTTGCATTGTGCAGGAATGGGGGAACCCAAAACAATTTGAAGATAAGATTGAAAATCACCACATTCTCTTACTTAAGAACAATCAAATTCCCAAACACCTAATCCCCTTAGAAAGGTCGTTTGACTAGGATGATGTACCTTTAAAGTCTACCTTGCAACCTCAACCTTAAGAAGTTGAAGACTATAATGTAAGAACTAATGAGGATCCCAAAACGGTCAAAAGATCAAAATACCTTCCGGCCCAAATAAATAGTAAGTATGTTGAGTTACTTAGAAATTATAAAGATGTTTTTGCATGGTCTTATGATGATCTAAAAACTGACGATGCCTCTCTTATTGAACACAAGATTCCTTTAGAACATAGTATTAAACCTTTTAGGCATAAGCTTAGACAAATAAAACCAATTCTCCTGCTAGTGATAGAAAGGGAAGTTAAGAAACTCCTTTATGAAAAAATCATCATTCCCCTCAAATACTCTAAATGGGTGGGCAATTTGGTCCCCGCTAGAAAGAAGAACAACAAAATAATACTCTGCGTTGATTTCAGAAACTTAAATCAGTTGTCTCTTAAAGATGACTACCCACTCCAAAAGATGGACCATGTTCTCGAGAAGGTAGTAGGGGATAACAAGATTTCTATGATTGATGGTTTTTCAGGATATAATCATATTGATATTCATGAAGATGATAGAGAAAATAATATGTTTACAACACCATGGGGAACCTTTATGTATGATAAAATGTCTTTTGGTCTAATGAACGTAGGAGAAACATTCCATAGAGCAATGGATATCATGTTCGTCGGTGAGAGAGACAATTTTTTATTTATTTATCTAGATCATCTAATAGTTTTTTCCAATTTGGATGCCGAACATTTGATGCACCTCACACAAAATTTTGAAAAATGCAGAAAATTCAGTTTGTCTCTTAATCCAAAAAAATTACAATTTTATATGCAAGAAGGTAAGCATTTATTCCATATATTGTCAAGAGAAGGAATCACGGTTGATCCTAAGAATGTTGAGGCTATTGACCTGATAAATATTCCTAGAAATAGAAATTAAATTATATCTTTTTTAGGTAAGATCAATTTTTTGAGAAGATATATACCTAACTTTGCCGAAATTATCAAAATGATTACAAATATGTTAAAAAAGGACAACGAAGTAAAATGGATTGTAGAATACAAAGCGTCCTTCGAGTGTGTTAAGAAAGATATATGAGAAGCACTAGTAGTAGCAAGTCCAAACTATACAAAGGAATTCTTAATCTTCTCTTTCTCTTATGAACATACTATTGTAGCAATGCTCCTTTAAAAGAGCAAAGAAGGATTCGAACAACCAATAGCCTTCTTCAGAAAAATCCTTAGGGATGTAAAATTAAGATATGATATACTTGAAAAACAACCTTATGCAATGGTGAAGGCTCTCAAGGCTTTCAGAACATATGTTCAACACTCCAAACTAATTGCTTATGTGCCAATAAATTCTATTAAATATATCTTGGTTCATCTAGACAGTGATGGAAGAAGAGGTAGATGGTTGGATAAAATTCAAGATTTTGATCTAGAAGTGAAACCAACCAAGATAGTAAAGGGTCAAGTTCTGGCAAGGCTTTAGCTGAATAAAATTTCAGATCGCTCGAAATAAATAACCTTGAATGACATGATTCTCCCCTGGATATAGAGGAAATTGATTACCAAGCACCTACGATTCAGATTGAAGATATGTTTTCTTCCTCTACCTGGTATCGTGATATTGTTACATACCTCCTTACTCTTGAATGCCAAAATTACATGACTCCTTATAAAAAAAGGACTTTAAAACTACATTCAATTAGGTATTGCATTGCTGATGGAAAGCTATATTGGAAAGACCCTCTGGGTTTGTTATTATGTTGCTTGACAGAATCTTAAAAATAAGGTGTCATCGATGAATTTCATGAAGGAGTGTGTGGAGGACATCATGCCTAGAGAGAAACATCTTACAAGATTTTAAGGGCGGAATTTTATTGGCCAAAGTTATTTACTCATGTAAATGAAAGGGTCAGAGCTTACAATTCATGTCAATTATTTGTTGGAAATAAAAATATCCATGCCTTACCTTTAATCTTAGTAAAAGATGAAGCTCCTTTCCAACAATGGGGCCTTGACTTCATCAGATAAATCCATCTTCAATGAAGTGCTCAACATAGATGGATTCTAACCGCTATCGATTACTTTACAAAATGGGTTGAATCCATTCCAACTCGGAATGCTACAAATTTGGTAGTAATAAAATTTTTGGAAGAAAACATCCTATCTAGATTTGGTTGTCCTCGTAAAATAGTCACTGATAAAACCCAGTATTTTAAGTATATGGCAATGATCAATTTTTGTCAGAAATACAATATTGTTTTAGGTCATTCTACATCTTACTACCCTCAGGGAAATGGGTTGACCGAATCATCTAATAAGAGATTGATGACTATAATAAAAAAAAATTGATAGAAATTAAAAAATCTTGGCATATCCACTTAAAGTATGCCCTATGGGAAAACCAAATTGGCACCAAGAAATCTATAGGTATGTATCCTTTTCAATTGGTTTATGGTACTGATGTTATCCTTCCTATCAATCTTTCTCTTCCTCTGATGAAAATATGGTAGGAGACAAATGAATATCCAAACGATGTTACAAGAAGGATGAATCAAATAATCCAATTTCAACAAAATAGAGTGGAAGTGGATGATAATATTCAAAAGGATGAGGATAATATGAAATCCATTTTCGATAAAAAAATCTAAAGATAGGGAATTTATCCCTGGCGATTTAGTTTTAAGATGGGAAGCTAGAAAGGAATATGCAAGGAAACATGAAAAAATCGATCATCTCTAGTTTGAACCATTCAAAATTGTAGCAGCCGAGAGAAAAAACTCCTTCTCACTAGAAAATATTGATAGATAAGTTCTTGATGCTCCTATCAATGGGTGTTACTTAAAACATTTCATGCAATAGTCACATTTCTTATTTTCGTTGTATATATCGGATAGGATTGACATTGGCTATTTTAATTTTCTTTTCCTTTTTGTAGATTATATGATTCATTTGATGATTTATTGTAAATATTTTCCATAAATTTATGATTGCTTGATATCATTGAAATGAGAAATAAAAACATCTATCATCTTTATTCTATAAGAGTTTCTCACATTTTGCATTTTATTCCTTTTGCAGAATATATCTTGTTGAATAGGAGATGAGGCTAAATAAAAATTCGACACTCACTTCTCAAATGCTTGATTTCTCTACAAACAAGTGATAAAATAATAGTTTGCCTTGCTGAAAGTTCAAAAGGAAAAAGAGGTATGAATTGTTACTCTTCTAGTTCAAATAAAATTTTGAGAAAATTCTTTTGAAATGAATCTGAAGGAAGTTTCACTCAAGATAATATTATCACATGACCTAAAAATCAAAGAGGTATAAAATTACAACTTAAAGTGTCATACTGATAAATTCTAAATCCATTTCTGAAATGAAAATAAAATAAAAATAAAAATAAAATAAAACAAAAACAAATAAGCTCAAAGGAAGTTTGAACTAAATACACAAACTTGTGTGGGATTGAGATTTTTGTTCCAGGTCCTCTGAATCCTTGAATTGGTTATTTTTCACCTATCCCCGATTTCCTATACACTTCATATTTTCTTTATCCTATCTTAGTCTTCATAGAAAGAAAGAAACTTGCCTTAACTCTAAAAACTCAAAAACATGTTTTCAAAACAAGATTAGGTGAAAATGTTTATGTTCCTCTGATTTTAATTGAAAAGGTATGTCTAGGCTAATCCTGATAATTTTACCTCTTCTATCAGATTTTAAATTGACTAATTCGTTCAAGGTTGATCCCTAAAAATATTAAAATCCCCACAAGAAATTTTTCCTATAGGCGAAGGTGTATTGAAAATTCGAAGAAAGTTAGTTTCAAAGTATTCTTAAAATTGTTGACAGACCTTCTTTTCAAAAAATTTAAACAGATATCATCCCTTGTATGATACATACATATTGATTTCCCCCGCTTCAATATGTTAAAATATAATACATGTGGTGAAAGAAAATTCATAATTTGATTTCTGCCATATTTTCCAAAAGAGGTGATGAAAGGAAATTCATATAATGATTTCGCTCGTCTCAAAAAAGTGAAAAGGTGTTAATTGAAGTGGTGAAAGGAAATTCAATGCGAGAAGTAGATAACTTCATTGGAGTACTGAATAGGGTCTCTAGAAGTGAAGCAATATCTATGATATCGGTAAGGTTTTCATACATATACACATAACATACTTTGTCATCTTGTTCTCTTTCTGGTAATATTTACATCCTGAACCAACTAGGGATTCCCTAAATAAATTGTTACATATGCTTAACCTTGATGCAAACGAAGTCGGTCGAAGTCTAATATTTCATTTAAAGTTATTTTGATTATCTTAAAAAAAAATTAAATCAATTTTAAGAAAAGGAAATTTTAAATATCTTAACTTAAAATCAATCCTTAAGTATGTGTCGAAGGTTTTTGATATTTGGTCAAGTTCGTTCTTCTATAAATGATTAATTCTTAAATAAAGTTGGAAAATGTTTTTCAAAATGAAATAATTAATCCATTTACCCAATAAAGGCACTTGGTGTACTATTAATTTTCACCTCACATGGATCCACAATCTTGAGATGGAGCCTATGTTGGAACACACACAATTTTGAACTTTTGATCTTTATATTCTTCACCTCCTAGGAATACAATTTTACCCAAAACGAGCAAAAATTTAGAAAATTGCCTTCTAATTTTAAATCAAATTCATTGGTTGTTATTTGGAAATAAGATGCTTATAATATCTTTTGTCGATGCGTTTCCTTAATTTAATCAAACGATCCTAATGATCTCCAAAGTCTTGGAGTCACTTGATTTGTAAAGAGTAAGTCTCTAACGGTCAGTATGGATCTCTATGCTTTGGATGTTCCAACAAGTATAAACAGTAAAAACCTCGAAACTCCAAAACCAGAACATAACAGCACATGATAAATCCTAAACAAATCACAAACACAAATCATAGGACATGTGTCTTTTAAATATTTCATGGGTTGACATGTGGCACTTATTTTCGGCATTTTCGTTGGATGATTCACATGTTTTCGAAGTGACACTTAGCATATGTCTTGTCTTCAAATGTCATCTAAAATAACGTCGTCTCTTCCAAGTCACTCTGGGAGATGGCTGTTCGAGAGTTTAACAAATAGTGAGTTCATAAATCACCGAATTTTCAAAATCCCAAAGTATTGGACATTTCAAAGAGTAAAAGGGAGTTGATAAAACATTTAATAATGGAAATTAATTGTGATTAAGAGTTAATTAATTACTTCATAGTTTCAGATTTCGAAACGTTTCCCTTGTGTTATATTAAAAACCTATGAAGTTCAAAATTTTGAAATACTTAAAGTCAAACACGATTAATTAATACTTAAAGGAGATTACTCATAAATTAATTACTTCACAGTTTCAGATTTCAAGAAATTTTTCTTGTGCTATATTAAAAAACCCCGAAGTCCAAACTTCTGAAACACTTGAACTTAATACAACATTTTAAAAACTATAAATTAAGATTTAAAAGCAATTATTCAGAGATCAAATGCTCCTAGTGTTGATTAAGGTTGGTTGTCATTGATGTCAACCCTTGAAGAAAGACCCGTAGCACAAAGGTTTGGGTAATGGACCCAATAGTGTTTGATGTAAATATGACTCGTTATTATTTTTTCATGGTTGATAAGAAGTAAATATGGATGAACTCCAAAGTGGCCCCCTTATGGTGAAAGACCTCATGGGAAGACGCTTTGTGGAGTAAGAGAACCCACGCTTAATTATGGAATAATGAGATGAAGGAAAGTGAATTTATCAGGGAAAATATCCTAGATGGATAGCTCTTGTCATGTCATTTCTAGTGGTATGTAGAACGTCACATAATTCCTCACGGTTAGAGAGTTATGGCCATGAGAAGTTGGAGACCCCAGGTTTGGGTAATGGACCCAAGTTTGTTTGATGGGTAACGGTATGAGTTATTATATATTTTTAGATAATACTATTCTATATGGATAGTACATTTCATGCCATTTCTGGTGGTATTTAGAACGTCACATAACTCCTCACGGTTTGAGAGTTATGGCCTTATGAAGTTGGAGGACCCTCATATGTCATCTAGAAGCCCCAAAAGGTCAAAGTAATCCAAGTGGTTTAAGATATTTTCAAAGGTAAATAATAAAGTGAAGTGATGATTGTATTATAATTCAAATTGAATACAAAATAAATTATTTCAATAATATTTTTAATGGAGAAATTAGAAGTGGACCCAACCCTAAAATAAGGAAAGTGGGGCCAAGTGACCTAGAAGATGTTTTTAAGGAAGCTACTTGGAGAGTATAAATAAGAGGCAAGGCTCTCTCATTTGAAGCCCACATGATAATATTGAATATATATATGTGTCTGAGGTATACAAATGATATCTAAGCTGAATTTCTGAGGAAAGTGAAGAAATGAAAGTCAAAATGCAAGGAAGGATAAATTCTTTTGATGGTGCTTTCTAAGGTATGTTATTTTCAGGTCATCTCACCATTTTCGCTATAATTTTTTTCTATAATGATTAAGATCCTGAAATTTCTGTGCAAGTGAGAAAACATATCCAAGCATCTGTGGTTAAAAATTCATCTTGTGGGTCGTTGTATTTTGAGAGTTACACTCTGTGGAAAATAGGGTTTGTGGCCAGTCCTGAAACTAGTCAAAATCAGGTGTTTCGGGTAAAAAAGTCATAACTTCTTTCTAAAAGATCCAAATTCAGTGAGACCAAATTTTTTGGTTAGGGAATAGTCCTTAGTATTTTTTGTAACGGTTTCATATCATTGCATCAAATATTTTTTGCGGGGCACGCTCTACAAGGTCTCTCTCTAGAATAAGCTAGAATTGAGCAAGGTATGCCATTTTTGCTATAACTCATTTTCTGAGAGGTTCCAAGTAGTGCCACTTGGAGGAATTGTATAAAACACACTGAAGAATATTGTGTATCAGTTTCATATCTTTATACATTACAGCTTCAAAGTTATGATTACTTCAAGTTAGGGTTGTTGACTAGTACGAAACTAGGCATGTGAGACTAAAGAAAAGTTTGATGAAAATGCTAGTCTCTTGTTTTTAAAGTTAAGAAAGGTTTGCATGAATTCGACCATATACAACAGTTCTATTACAGATCTACGAAGCATATTTGGATTATAAAATTGATGAGGGATTTTGGTTGTGGCACATGTTGAGTACATGGTTGAGACAAGTAGTTGATGAGTTAACAGATACATGAACTGTATATTTTATGATGTTGGTACATATTGATGATTAATAGTTGATGAGTAGTTGAAACATGATTCGAACATACTTGGTACATGGTTGAAAGCACTTGTTTATGGTACATGCTGATTATAGGTTGGTGCATGGTTGATGCACTTGTTTATGGTACAGGTTGATTACAGGTTGGTGCATGGTTGATGCACTTGTTTATGGTACAGGTTGATTACAGGTTGATGCATGGTTAAAATTTATTGGTACAGGTTTACAGCAGTATATCTCACAGTGATAGTGTGACATTGATTCCATCATTCTACTTCTACTTCAGGGTGGCAGGACAGGGAAAGGACAGGTGGTCGTAGCCACCTTCTAATTGTAGCCAGAGAACATTGGGGGTTGTATCCTCCTTCTAGTTGTAGCTAGAGATTTGGGGAGTTGGAGCTTCCCTCAGGTTGTAGCCTGAGAAGCTAGGGGTTTGGAGCCTCCTTCCAATTGCATATGGAAAACAAAGGAAGTTGGTGCTTCCAATGAATGTAATTGTTCAAGACATATAAGAAAAAGCATTCTGTGGTTTTCTTCCGATTTGGGTTTCCATGTAAAACACTGGTGTACTGTGTATGTGTATGATTGTTTATTTATTACTGCTCATTATTGGATAATAATTCTACATTGATATAACATTTGAAGAAAAAGGATTATAATTATGTTATTACTAATTCACCCCTCCCTCTTAGTAATCCAACACCTAGAGCATGAAATGCTCCAAGATTGAAAACTTGGACACAATTTTTTGAGATCCTAGAGCATGAAATCATCAAATTTCCAGAAGACTGTGCTGAAGAAGAAGAAAACTCTTATAAAACCAAGATTAGACATGTAGCACATTCAGAGCTTCATAATATTGTTGCGCAGCCAAGAATCATACCTTACAACAATATGATTAGTTGGTATTTAGAACATGTCGACATCCATACAAGGAGCATCATCAACCACCAACAGTTTGTTGCTTCCTCTTTCCGACCAAAACACCTACAAGTAATGTACACACTCTTCTCTACTCCTAAATACACTTACAATGCCACATTCCTTCTATAGTTTGAGAGAAAAGATGCACCCAATGCATTGAAATGGGAAAAGAAAGTGTAGCTCGAAGAAAATGATAAAACATGCATAGTGTTCACCCCCTCCACCCTCTCTAACTTTCACCCTCCAACAATCACTTACCTCATCTATCCCTACTACCCACATTATAGCCTCCACTCATACCACCTCATCATCAGACACTTGTTCCCCCATCATTTGTTTCATGGAAAATTACTCTTCCCTATAACTGTTATCCACCCGTTAATGAGCCAACACTGAGTTTTTCATCTAATATTCTCCCCTACGTCTTCGATTGCAATTCCTTGCCCCACTAAACACACCCAAAGGGATAGATGGAAACGAGATCAAATGGCAAAGACAATAATCCAATGATTGTGGTAACCCTAATGGACATATGTATCCATCTCAAAGACTAAAGGAAACAGAGTGCTTCTACCAACATATGAAGAGACATAGGAAAGCGCCAACAAAACTCATCGATATTTACATGCTGTTGTTTTATCCAAATGTATTCTATTTTTAGTTAAATATTGTAAGAAGTCCAATGGTTTTTAGTTATGAAAGATTTTATATAAATACATAGATTTATAATCTATTCAAGGTTTCTTCTTGTTGAATGTAATAGAGAAACTCTTTTTTTAGTATTAATACAAGTGCAGACATATATTCTAAGTTTTGTTCAATTTGAGTTATGTGTTCCCTCGGTGTTTCCATTTCTCTAAATTTCCTTTTGTAATTCTTGAAGAGAGATTGATTGCAATTTAGTATTACATCTACTATGATCATATTATACCATGAGTTCATTCAATAAACATGTTTTTCTCTATTATTACTGTGAGTAAAACAAGACCTGTAATCTGCGTGAAATACTGCATTTTATGTCATGTTCAAGGGTGCATCTTCTACTTTTCTTCTACTGAAAACAAGGTGAGACTTATCTATAATCGATACCTGACTTTGTTTAATGGTTTTGTAAATATTTCTACATCATTTGACATTATAATTTCGAATCATATAATGAGATACAACCTCTGTATTGTCCTATTATTAATTTTATTTAAAGATTAATTCTTAGAAAATTGAAGGTAGAAAAAGAATTCATTAAAACATTTCATTTAAAAATTTTGATTCCTGACATTATTCTTTGAGCCTTAGAATCAATCTTAGGACCAACACCTCCTCAGTCATTTTAATATCCATAGATGATAACTCGTTGATCGTGGTATTAGATGCATTTAAATGCTTAGTCATTGAACTTCTCTCACTCATCCTCGGTAGATACAATTTATTTCCAAGAAAACAATGGTTTAATAGGGATTTAAATTGGTACAAGCTCCCAAAATTGTCCCATAGTTCCTTGACGAAATCTTCACCTAAGAAAATCAACAATATTGAATCTATAAGACAAATTCAAATCGTACTCCTTTCTCTTCTCTTGAGTTTCTCCCATTATTTTGTCGACGTACCTATCAGAATGGTAGCTAGACAATATTTTGTCCATTGTTCTCGATCTACAAGGAGATATTTTATTTTAACCTTCTGAATCTCAAAATTATGGCCATTGAATTTTTCGATCTTTATTCTTGAGTTGGTCACCATTCTTTAAGATAATGTTTTTTTACTTACGACTCTTACTTAACCTTGGGTTTAGCTGAAATCCAATATTTTTAAATCAATCTATGATACCAGATGTCATGAAATGAAGAGCACTTCCACACTAAACCTAGAAGAAGAGAGGAATACAAATTTAATCAAGAAAGTAAATGACAAAGAAAACACATAGTACACATAGATTTTACCGTGAAACCCAAACTGGGAAAAATAACATTCCTTGAGAATTCTTCTCTCTTGTTTTCTTATTCCTTCAAAATAAAAGGTTACATGTCTAACCCTGGTCCACACCTAAGACACAATCGAGGTCATACCCTCTTTCTTACACAAGAACAACCATATAGCCAATTCAGTGATCCAGATTTTATGAGAAAAATGAAATGAATACAGATTATTATTATTCTTAAAATAGAAACAGAAGAATAAGAGAGATACAATAAAATTGGTTTCTATTCAATAAGAAAATGTGTTGAAACTGAAAATTCAACAGAAAACAAGCTTGCTATAATGGTGGCATCTTATCTCTTTGAAGAGATGTGACGACTATGATCATTCACAAGAACATGGTTACAATGAGGCTCTCCATGAATTTTGACAATAAACGAGAATGATTAAACCCTAGACATCCAAAACCTAACCCTGGGAGATGAAGGGCCAAAAGTCATGTGGGCCCCGTTCGGCTAAGTTAGTACATCAACTTCCTGAGGTCATAACTTTTGCATACAATCTTTGTTTTAGGCACACGATATCCCATTGGAAAGGTATATCTGAGGAATACATATGGTGACATCATAATTTGAATTTGTCTATGGTTTGACTATGGAGAGCCCTAAAAAAATTGTTTAGGGCCTCAAAACATCCCCGAAATTCAGGGACTCAAAAACTAGAAAAAAACTGCCAAACTGGAAAACTGCCAAAATGAGCCTGTTGGAATAGGTGGGATGCAAACGACATCCATATGGATAAATCCTCCCCCATTAGGAATAAATGGTATCAATTGCATTGCATTACCCCATCATATGGGGAAATTTCTACTGAATTTGGTCTTGGGTGAGCAACTTCCCTTGGTGCAAGAGTTTCCCTACTTTGACAACTAGATAAAGCTGAATCCTTTGCTGGTGATTTCCCTTGACCTGTGTTTCCACAATATAATCATTGTATTCCTATTTCATGCAGTCATGGTTGAGATCTGTGGGTGTCAACTTTTTTTCTATCTCTAATGTGTCCAATAATGTTGGGAAATATGGTCAAAGGAGATACACATTGAACATTGGGTGCAGTCCAAGGATAGAGGGAATGTTGAGCTCAAAATCATTGTCACCCATAGCCTTAGTGATGGTTTAAGGTACATGATGGAGTAAGGCGTTCTTTATTTAAGTGAAACCACACTTTGTCTCCCACCTGAAACTTATGTGGCACCTGATGTTGATCATGGTACTACTTGTACTTGACATTGGACTTTTGTAAAATATCCTGAACCTGTTGACAGATGTGTTGGATCCACTCAATGAACCAGGAGGTTTTTTTGGCTTCATTGGAGCAACATATGAGTCAGTTGGGGTGGGTGCAATAGGTAGTGCAACATCCATGGGACCCAATGGATGGAATCCCAAGCTGACCTCAAAGGGGCTATGGTTGGTTGAGCTATGTAGGGATCGGTTGTAGCTATGATGAACATAGATATGAATCACATCCCATGTTCAAGGGTGATTGGAATTGTACATACACAATATATGCACAATCATTCAATTGACAATATCATTTGGTCATCTGTCTGGGGGTGGAAGGAAGGGTATTTGGTGAGCTTGGTGTCCACCAATGAACAGAGGCTCGACCAAAATGTGTTGAGGAACCGACTATCCTGATATGAGATAATGGTTTTTGGGATTCCAAAATGTATCGATACTCATTCAAATAATATCTTGGTAGTGACCTCTACTGTGATTCTCTTCTTTCAGGCGACTAGGATCACCATCTTGGAAAAGCAATCAAAAACCACAAAAACATAGTCATTTCCCCTCTTGGTGGATGGAAGGCCCAACATGTAGTACATTGAGATGGAATTACATGGCCCATCAAGAGTAGGAAGGGGGTATACATGCCCATTTTATTAGTGGTCGGTTTGGAAATAGTACAGGCAATGCATGACCTAATATACTTGCTGGCATCTTGTTGAAGTTTCGATTAATAGAAATGTTTCTACAGCACTACCACTATATTTTCGATGCTGAAGTGTCATGATACCCAACTATAGTGGAATTCCTAAATCATCCTTGCTCGCTCACTTGATGGAACGTAGATATGGCCCAGTAGACACAATATCCCATCTTGAAGATGAAAATTAGCAAAGATTGAGTTTGCGCCCAAGATATGGTATGTGGTGGTGAAGTGAGGTTCTGTCTCATAGAGGCTAGGCCATTCAAAGGTCTCATAGTTGCCAGATTATAACACCATGGTGAGTGTCGCTACTGGAGGTCGAATGAGGCAATCAACGACTCAGTTGGTACTTCCTATTTTATACTTGATGTTCAGGTGGAACTACTGCAATTATGTGGAGCACTTTTGATGGAAGTCATTCTACAATTTTCCTTGTTTCTCCATCAGCTATAGTGGCTTATGATCTGTTTTGATGATCGTCTCCTTCCCGAGAATGCAATGTCTCCACTAGCGGTAGGCTTGCACAATGGAGGAAATTGTTTTATCATAAGTAGGGTACTTATAGACAACATATGATAGTATCTCACTATGACAGGCCATGGTGTTGCCGTGTTGAGCATGAACTGCACCCACAACATAGTCCAAAGCATCTATCTTGATCTCAAAGGGATGTTGTAGGTCTGAGAATGGAAGTATTAGGGTTGATAACACACTCTATTTTAAATTATCGAATGCTTGATGTTGGGATAGGCCCCTCACAAATGTTTCCTTACCGCCACACCTGGTTACTTGGATGAGGGCCCATGCAATATGGGAGAATCCCACAACAAACCTATGATAGAAATTGGCAAGGACTAAGAAGCTCTGAATCTTAGTAAGTGTGGTTATTGTTGGAAAGTTACAGATGACCTGGATCTTGGCTAGATCCACATGAAAACCATGTTGATCCACGATGTAGCCTAGGTACTGGACCCTATCCATGCTGAAGGAGCATTTTTCCAGGTTGGCATATAGCTTGTGCTACTGCAGGGTGTGCAAAAGTTGTTGAATATGATGCAAGTTTTCCGCCCAAGTCTTGTTGTAGATGAGGATTTCATCTAGATAAAACACTACAAAAGTATTTGTGAACAGTCGCAATATATCATCCATCATACTCATGAAATTTGTTGGAGCATTTAAAAAAAAAAAGGGCATAACCATCCATTTAAAAATACCTTCTTTTGAATTGAAGAAGGTATTACATACATCTTTTTGTTCTATGGGGATGTGGTGGTAGCCAGACTTCATATCAATCTTACTGATGAATTTCCCCCCCTCGATATAATCAAGGAGATCGTCGATTTGGGGAATCAGGTACCAGTTCCTGACTATGATTTTATTTAGAGCTCAGTAATCAATGCATAGTTGTGAGGTAACATATTTTTTATCCACCATCATGATTGGGCTCCCACAAGATGATGATATGGGATGGAGGCGCCCCTTGTGGAGAATTTCTTGGATATATCGCTTGATCTCCTCATTATCTAACAGAGAGTAGAGGTAGACTGGCCCATTGGGTATCGATGCATTGGGGGTCAGATCGATGGGATGTTTGTCGTGAGAGTGCAGAGTTACACTGGTAGGTGAGGAGAAGATATATTTGTATTCTACAACGACCTTGTCCACTTGATTTTTTTGTGTGGAGAGGTCAGTCATGGAGGCCCTCAATGTGGCTGCAATATTTCACTTTCTCTTAGAGTGAATCACGAAGAAGAAAAATTTCTCAGTCTGAGATATGACCTTCTTGCATTGCTTGGAAAAGATTAAGGAAATAACACTGGGTGGGACTGCTTTGGGTATCCTGAACAATTTGTTGTTCAAAGTAATAATAACACTGCGAGGCCTAGACTCATATACAACATGAGATTTCCAAAAATAAGTTAGCCCAAAATAACATTACAAACGTCGAGAGGAGAAACATCACACAATACCTCATCTTTGAGGGCTTTATGTTGTACGATAGGAAACACTATTGGCTGACGTAGAGATCGCTTCCTTGGCAGAGCCATCCAATGGTGTAGGGTTATAGGTGTGGCATTGTGAACATGGATAACCGCTTGAATACCTCTTATGAGAAGAGGTTATTTTGGCTACCACTATCAACGATAAAGTGCAACGGAGTTCCTTTTTCCCACATCTATGAATGAACGAATCATTCTCCTTCTTCTCGCTCATCTGGTTCACTAGGTTGGACCTTGGTGGTAGCAACGGTGGCACTGGGTTCTATGTCAATGATCCATTTACCTCTTTCTGGTTCTGACGCAGAGTGTGAACCCACATCTTATTCAAAGACTTTCAACTTAGCCACCAACGATTGATTTAAGAGGCAATCAATAATGTTATTCCATGGGATCTTATGGAAGTCACACCACTTCCTAGTATCTTTCTTTGTCTTTCTGGTGTCCTTCCTTGCTTCTAGCCTCGACTTGTTTTACCTAGGCTACCCTTCTTTCCTATGTCCTTTTTTCCGTAGTATGGGTCTTCCCTTTACTTCCTTTTGATGTGAGGAGTTCCCAAGTCCAAATTTCCGTGTCGTTTATTTAAGATTTTTCTCGATTTTGATTGCATATTGGTAGTCTGCGCCCAAGGACGAGATGTCAAAAAAATCCATTTCGCCATGGATGTATCTATGCATACCACCACGAAACTTGAGCACTATATGTCACTTAGAATATTTGATACAAATATTGGTGTGCAAGGTATGGAAGATATTTGTGAACTCTGGCACTGCTTGGTCTCTTTCTTGCCACAGTGTGGTCCATTTTGTATACAGGTCGTCATAAATTTCGACACTGTAGTATTTTTCCTTGATAACATCCCTAAAGGACTCCAAGCTGATCACAACTATAAATAATGAGGGTTCCTTTGTTTCCTTTTGCTCACAAAAATTCTCCCACCAACCTTTGACATGGGGAACAACTTTCAGGAGCATTGTGGGGCTAAAATATATGCACTATTAATTCCCAACATTAAGTTGTCAACCAGGGAGTCATAGACTTAGATATGCAAGCATAGGAAATCCAGGATTAGAGCCTATTCTATCCTATTCTAAAGCCGACAGACATGCTTCAAAATTTAATCAATGCAAGTAAGACAAAATCAAATGAAAATTCACACTACAAGATGTAGCTTAACACTGGATCACAAGATCACGTCTCTCGAGTTAGATCCTGATCTTCAATGACTTATTCATGTAGTGGTTCATTAAACTACGAGAAAACTAAATTAAAGAAACTAGATTAAAGGACAAGTAAGGAAACCTAAAAGTAAATGTAGAATGTACCCAAACTGGCATTCTAATTAGTTAGCTGTGAAGTTACTCAAACCCTTATGATTGTGTGCTACTGACCTAAAATGGAATTTACTAGTTTTTAGAGAAAATCCACCAAACTTATAATCAAACAAAAAGACTTCAAAGAAATACACTTTAGAAAGTTTTCCTCAAGAAAGGATACGCCTCGAAATGAAAGCAAAGTCAAATTGGAGGTATGGAATTAGTTTGGTTTATGTGTGAAAATGAATGTGCAGGTACGAGATTAATTTTGTTTGGGTACATGAATGTGTTTGTAATGGATTTGTGTACAAGAATGAGATTTCTTTGTATGGTTGTTCCATTTAATGTTGCATTCACACTTATATAACAATACCACTTAACAATGTGTAGAAAAACTTGAATGAATAAAAAAATGCATAATTACAACATAACAAATTATATAACAATTTAAACAAATATTATAATAGTATTAACAAAACATTTCAATCAACATAAAAAATAGACTTCTAAATAAACGATTAGAAAAAAAATATAAACATGTAATAACATATTATTTGTATTAACTAAATATTATAAATTTATAACGAATAAACAACAATAAAAAAAGGTTAAAACAAAATAATATATACCCTAGACAAATTTTACACATGTATTAACAATCAAACATTATATTATGTACATCTCAACAATTTAAATAACAATTAATGAAGCGGAAAAAAACAAACAAATAACAATGTAATGCATACAGTGTAATGTAATGGATATAAGAAAACAAACAATATAAAATAAATCACATATTGGTTGCACAATACAAACCTTCGTAAAAACTTCAAACCTAAAACTTCAAAAAACTTCAAACCTGTATATGGATTCAACTAGGAATGAATATTTACAAAGTTAATTGTAGTGTTAAATGAATACGACGAGTGGAGGGTTAAATGAAACATTGAATAATGGGACACATAAAGCGATATGCAGAGGCCACGACTTGCAAATGGATAGATTGTGAGGTTTTATGAATTGCCGAAGGCGATGCATGATCTGAAATCTATGAGAGAACAAAGTGAAAGAAATAGAAAAATAGAAATAATGCAATTGATTCTTTTTGAGGATTGATCTCATAAAATTATCAAATTAAAATAATTCACATTGAAATTAAATGCATGCAAAATTAATCAAAACAACAATCTAATTAATAAATAAAAAATAAGAAATTAAATGCACACACACATCTAATTAGCAGAGATAAAGAGGCAGATCATTACCTAGGATTGAGGGGCCCTTCTCAACCTGAATAACGCTCCCAAGAAAGATACCAGATCATATACTACTCATGCTAGTACCAATTGTCCAAAATACCAACCTATCATTCTATTGAAATAAATCTCAAAAATTACATTATTCTGAGATGGTTCTCACATAATAATTTTTACGAAGAATAATCAACATGTTTTTTAATCCCTCTATTAAAATCAATCATTTATAGAAGAATTATATAACCCAAGAAGGAATATGACAACATCCCCTACATCTTCATGAGACAAAATACCAAAAATGGAAATGGCAGCAACGAATCAACTATCCTTGGCTTTGCAAGACAACTTAGCAAAATTGGTTTCGATCCATATCTTTAATTTGATGGCTCCAACCAAATGAATATTCTCATACTAATTTAATTGATCTCATATCCATTTGAAGTCAAATTCAAGGCCACGTCACCAAATCTGAGCATGGTGTTTTCAAATTTGGACATGCCACGAAATTTGTGCAAGTGATAGTTAAGGAACAAACAATAACTCCTCAACCTTTCCTTTGTTTGGAAAACATCTTGCGTGATGACCAAATTTCCATGCTGGGAACAAAACCCATGTTCCATATTCTTCCAATTTGTCTTCATGTGCATGAAAATCGAGGGTGAAGCTTACAATCTAGAACTTTTATTAATTTGGCTGATTATTCCCCCTGAGCTAGAGGCCCACACGTGCAACCTATGTGGATTTTGACACATTTACTGTATGTCAACGTCGTTGCAGAGAAAACCCATGTTTCTAATTTTTACCTCAAAGAACGTGATTATGCTAAACTACAACATGTACTGTAGTGACAATATTGGTGCAGAAATGTTGAACATTTGTTATGGTACAAGAATACTGATTGTGCTAGTACAAGAATCACACTTCAAAAACTGTCATAAGTAAATCATGATATAATCATATTTTAACCACTAATTAGATAGAAAAGATGATGTATTAACCACACTAGATAAAATGATAAATGATGACATTTAATTAGGGTGTAAGGTGTGTGTTAACAATGAAATGCGGGAAGTCCCCAAGGTGTAGGATAGTCAGTGATAGAGTGTGTTGTTAAGACACTCCGTGATGTTAAAGACATCGATTCGAAACCTGCGGGGACAAAAAATCCAACCATGTTAAGGGTTGGTGTAGCTCAGGCCGGGTGCGATCCCTGGGTGATTTTGACGGCTTAGATGCCCCTGAGTTGCGGTTTCTCAAGCCACAGGTTAATCGCCTAGCCAACAGGTTCCACACAAATTAACAAACAAAAAAAAACAATGAAATGCGGGAAAATGTGTAATAATGAATATTTTTGTAGAGTGGAAAACATGGAAAAAGTGGACCTCAACACACTCCCAAACCAAGGAATTTTCATTTCCTCATGCAAACAAGGTGACTCATGATAGTTTTCTTATGAATTTACATGACATTGTCTCTTTGTGTAGGTGTTGGTTCTTATGGACCGACACTATGGAAACCGATTATACTGTCACAGATCTATTTAAAACAGAGAAACACAATTATCATGAAAATTGAGGACAAGAAAGGGATGGGTTATCAGAGGGTGATAGTGAATGGTATGAGTGTGGAGAATGTGGAATGATGAGGATGGTAACCGTATGAACTTGGACACCTTTATACTTTGTATCATACATTCATTCTAAGACCAAGATTTACATGCGGTTATTTTATTGAATAGGAAACCATGACTTCATCCTGTTATTCAGAATCATTCAAATGAATTAGGAATGTTTTATGGTGTACAAGGAGAAGACACTATAGATGTTTCTTTGTTTTTGTATTTGTATACCACATATTTCTTTTTCATTGCTTGGTCTTATGATCACAGTATAATTTTCATTATGATTGGTGGAGTGAAAATGGAAGGTTTGGTGATTAGTTGTGATGGTACTTTCTAAGTGGTACTGGAGTGTAGAGTAGGTGATAGTGGTTATGCATCATGTTTTCCAAATTCTTAATAAATTAAAGAGACTTATACATTCTCTACCTCAAGTTACCCATTCTTTGAATTCTAATGCACGCTAAAATGGAAACTATGCAGAACCAAATGAAATATCTATGGAAACATGATGTGGACTGCTAAAAGTTGAACATGAGGCAGAGAAAGATTGATAACTCCTTAAGAGAACGAATTTTGATCTACTAGATCGAGGAAAAAAAATGCTATAAGAAAGCGGTTGCTCCCAACATTTGTTGATACCAATATGAGAGTTGCTAAGAACATAAATCTAAGAGTTGTTAATGAATTGTGGGCACAAATTCCATGATTGTTAAGCCTCACCACACAGAGATAAAATCATAATATCGTATAATAAACTGATCATAACATGAAGTACATCCATTATCACATTTTTACAATTTATATTTGAAAAAATTTCAAAGATTGCTTATGAATATTCCCCATATATGACTAACTCAGATAATTCAAGAATAACCCACAAAAATGTATAACCATTTTTTTCATTCTATAGAAAATATTTCTATTTCCTTGATTAAAAAAAAAATCATCAAAAGATTAGCAACACTTATGTTCAGAGAGGCCTGTATAAATTAGAGTAGGGATTTTGTTCTTCTCCTTTAGGAGGGAAAATAAAAGAGTATTAGCAATGTCAAGAAATGAAAACCCCATAGGAAAGCAGCCAACCTTTTTCACTCTGAAAATATTTACAGTCATTCATGTAATAAAGATGAATTTCAAAGTTGAGTATATTAAGCTTCTAAGATCATGGTCCCACTCTTAAGATAGTACATATAAGATATAGTATGAATTGGATGATAGTGTCTTAAGGTCAACATAGGGTTATTCTCAAATGGAGAATAAATGGATTTTATTTAACCTTTAGTTCAACCATGCATGCTTCTTCTTAATGATTTACACAATTATATCGTTCATACAAACAAATATAGATTAGGCATATCAAAATCAAAACCCATTGCCATCAAGTTTGTTCATTAATCTGATGGGGTGATTTTGACATATAAGAAATATCCTCCCCAGATAGAATGTGCCATTTCCCAGAAGCTTGTTCATTACTCTCATGGGTTTGCCTAGTCATAACATAGGCCAATACCTACTACCAGCAAAATTGTTCATTATCCCGATGGGTTAGCCTCTTACACCCATTTTCCATCAAAGGCTCTTGTCCCAAACTTTACCGTTAAGATAAAATTTATATATTGCATTTGCACAGGTGAATGGGGGAGCATCCTTGAAAACCTTTTTATGGGATGGTATGGTATTAGGTTGGAGGATATTCTACAAATTTCCCATAACAAATTGTTCGAATGAAAAATAGACTTATGTATTGAGATTAGTCCAAAGATATAGCATGGTCAAAATTATTTAATGTGTGGTGGATGAGGCCATGAGAGAATGACCTAAAGGTGCCTCTAGTCCCAAGTTAATCTTCTCCATATAATTATGGTAGTGTTTCGAAGGATAGAAACATCATGAACTCTCCTGTTATTCTTCAATAAGGATTCTCTACTGACCAACTTTGAGATTATATTAGGTTATATTAGCTACATATGGCCTCATAATATGGAATTTTAAATTTATGTAATCCCATAGTACAATCAAAGATAAGGTTGTGAGTTACTGCTATAATAAATGATCTGAAATTTTGTATAAAGAATGGAAATGAAATCTCTTCAAAATGATTGGTTCTGACAAACATTCTTGGTTTTGATTGAAGTTTTTTCTCTTTTAATTTTTGCGTTATTAATGATTACCTAAACCATAAAATTCTTCAAGGAAAATAGTTCAGAGAAATAGTAGAGAAAAAATAATAAAGGTCAGAGTGTAGTCTTTAGAGAAACACATTTTAGGAGAGTAATAAAAAAATGGGTTCAATTGTTGTAAAACAATCTTAGGTAACAAAATATCAGAATAAAAGATAGTTTTGGTGAAATAACAGAACCAAAAGAAATGAAATTACTTCCCTGAATAAGTCATGAATATGTTCTCCCAATCCAACTGAAGAGATGATACCTGCAAAACTCCAACAAATCATCATAGCCTAATCTATTTAGAAAAGTTGGAAAAATATCTCAGTATCAGCTGGAAAACATATTAAAATTTTTGGGGCAACAAACTCCTTTAATATTAGTTTCTCATCCTCATAGCTACAATTATTGAAAAAGACAAAAAAATGATGTTGCACCAAACTAAAAACTATATTCCACACTTATTCATTTATTCAATTATTTATTATCCTAGCTTACCTAAGAAAAGACCCATTTTCAAGTATATGAATATTTCCAATGAGGCCACATGCGTAACAAGATTATGAATATACTCACATTCAGGTTTGAATAATATACTTTAATAAGTACCCAAACATGAGGAACGAGTTGATTCGAATGATAGGATGTGAAGAGTTATCGAAGAAGAGAGTGGTGGTTCAATCTTGTCGTCGTATGGAACCAATGTTCGATAAAGTCATGATGTTCTTGGTTCACTTCTTCATTTAGAAAAATATTCATGTCTCCCTCTATCATTCCATGTAGATCATCTTTTTTCAAATGACTGGTCTCGTTAGTGCATAGAGGATCTTCAGAAAGGCATATAAGAAACTCCTCGATTTCAGGTTCTAATGGTGTATCTCCATCAGATGCGGTCCATGATTCTTTAGTCTCCTCTATAAGTTGGAAAGGGTGATTACAGAAGGATTATGGATCTTCCCGTGGATGTGGCTCATGGAAATTTATTTTTTCTATGTCTTTTAGAGAAGTAGATAGGTTCTTGACTACGGTCAAGATATGTTCTTCCTGAGAAGAACAGATCCCAGTTGTTGCTAGGATTTGAGAGAGTTCTTCGAAACTCTTTATCATATTTGAATCCATCTTTCTAGCTGATGGGTCCTGCATCACACATGGATTAGTGCATAGGGTTCTTACAACACCCAAAATATTTTTGATTTTTTAATATTTTTGATGAAGATGAACTGAAAATTAACTAACACTCAAAATAATTTTAAGCACACCACACTTGCATGAAAATAAACACACTTGCGGGAAAATAAACATATTTTGTAGGAAAGTAAGCATACATTGTGAAAGAGAAACACACCTGCAAAAGGAATAGACTTGGGTTTGGGTAGAGACCCACTAAAGTGGATGTGTAGGTCCTTACCTTTTGTCTTATTTTCTTGTCCTCCACGAGGATATGTGTTATGAACATAAATATACATAAATAGATATTCATAACATAATAGTTAATTAATAAATAATAATTATTAATAATGAAAGGTCATGTCTCAATTGACATGACTATTGGTAAAGGGCACCCCTGTGTGGGTATATAAACGAGCCCTCATTCTCAATTGTAATCATCTCATTTTATATCTTACTATTCATTTATTATTTACGGTCCAATATGGATTACTTTGATGTATTCCAAGTATTTCGGATAATTCTTGTGTGAGCGAACTTTGTTCGTCTCAATATGCAATTTAAAGGCAACCTACCTACCTAGACTTCAATCCCTTTAGCACCTCCCCGACAAGAATGCCAAAAATTGTGGCGCTAAAATATATGCATTATTAATTCCCAACATTAAATTGTCAACGAGGGAGTCGTAGACTTGGAGGTGAAAGCATGGGAAATGCAGGATTGGATCCTAGTGTAGCATTTTCTAAAGCTGACAGACACACTTCAAAATGTAATAACTGCAAGTAAGACAACCTCAGATGAAATTCACACTACAAGATGTACCTTAACACTGGATAACCATATCACGTCTCCCGAGTTAGATCCTGATCTTCAATAGATTATTCATGTAGTGTTTCACTAAACTATAGGAAAACTAAATTAAAGAAACTAGATTAAAGGAAAAGTAAGGACACGTGAAAGTAAATGTGGAATTTACCAACACTGGTGTTCTAATCATTCAACTGGATGAAGCTATCCAAACCCTCATGTATGTGTGCTACTGACCTAAAATGGAATTTACTAGTTTTAAGAGTAAATCCACCAAACTCTTAATCAAACAAAAAGACTTCAAATAAACACGCTTTAGAGAGTTTTCCTCAAGAAAGGATACTCTTGGGAATCAAAGCGAAGTGAAAGTGGAGGTATGGAATTAGTTTTGTTTATGTGTGAAAATGAATGTGCGGTTACATGATTAATTTTGTTTGGGTACATGAATGTGTTGGTAAGGGATTTATGTACAAGAATGAGATTGCTTTGTATGCATCTTCCATTTAACATTGCATTCACACTTATATAACAATAACATTTAACAATATGTAACAAAACTCTAATGAATAAAACAATTCATAATTACAACATAACAAATGATATAACAATTTAAACAAATATTATAAAAATATTAACAAAACATTACAATCAACATAACAAATACACTTCTAAATAAAAGATTAGCAAAACAATATAAACATGTAACAACACATTATTTCTATTAACTAAATATTATAAATTTATAATGAATAAAAAACAATAAAAAAGAAGGTTAAAAGAAAACAATATATATAATAGACAAATTTTACACATGTATTAACAATCAAACATTATATTATGTACAACTCAACAATTTAAATAACAATTAACGAAGGGAAAAAAAAATAATAATAACAATGTAATGCATACGGTGTAATGTAATGGATATAACAAAACACAAAATATAAAATAAATCACATATCGGTTGCACAATACAAACCTTCGCAAAAACTTCAACTGTATTCAAAAAACTTCAAACCTATGTGCGGATTCAACCAGGAATGAATATTTACAAAGCTAATGGCAGTGTTAAATGAATACAGTGAGTGGAAGGTGAAA
Source organism: Picea engelmannii (assembly GCA_009831015.1). Classification (NCBI taxonomy): domain Eukaryota; kingdom Viridiplantae; phylum Streptophyta; class Pinopsida; order Pinales; family Pinaceae; genus Picea; species Picea engelmannii. The sequence continues at coordinate 39,628 of ML828928.1, forward strand.
TGAAACGTTGAAGAATGGGATGCATAACGTGATATGCAGAGGCCACAATTTGCAAATGGAGATATCGTGAGGTTTTATGAATTTCTGAAGGCGATGACTGATCTGAAATATGTGAGAGAACGAAGTGAAAGACACAGAAAAATCGCAACATTGAAAATGATCCTTTTTGAAGATTGATATCATGAAATTATCAAATTAAAATAATTCACATTGAAATTAAATGCACGCAAAATTAATCAAAACAACAATTTAATTAATAAATAAAAAATGAAGAAATTAAATGCACACACACATCTAATTAGAGATAAAGAGGTAGATCGTTATCCAGGATTGAGGAGCCCTTCCCAACGTAACTAACGTTGCCAATAAATATACCACATCAGAATAAATATACCACATCAGAGACTACTCACGCTAAAACCAATTCTCCAAAATACTAGCCTATCATTGTATTGAAATAAATCTCAAAATTGCATTATTCTGAGATGGTTCTCACATAATAAATTTTATGAAGAATAATAACCATGTTTTTTTATCCCTCCATTACAATCAATAATTTATAGAAGAATTATATAACCAAATAAGGGAGATCAGAACATCCCCTACGTCTTCGTTAGACAAAATACCAAAAATGGAGATGGCAACAACGAATTAGCTATCCTTGGCTTTGCAGGACCAACTTAGCAAAATTGGTTTCAATCCATATCTTCAATGCGATGGGTGCAACCAAATGAATATTCTCATACTAATTTAATTGATTTGATATCCATTTAACGTCAAACTCAAGGCCATGTCACCAAGTCCAGGTGTGGTGTTTTCAAATTTGGACATACCACGAAATTTGTGAAAGTGAAAGTTAAGGAACCAATAATAACTCCTCAACATTTCCTTTGTTTGGAAAAATTCTAGCATGATGACCAAATTTCCATGTTCCAGATTCTTTCAATTTGTCTTCATGTGCATGAAAATCGAAGGCAAAGTTTTCTTTCTAGATCTTTTATTAATTTGGCTAAATTATTCCCCTGATCTAGAGGTCCACACATGTGACCTGGGTGGATTTTGACACACATGTTTATATGTCGACCTCGTTGTGGGGAAAAAGCATGTTTCTAATTTTTACCTCAAAGAACACGATTATGATAAACAACAACACGTACTTGAGTGACAATATTTTTGTAGAAATGTTGAATTGTTATTATGGTACAAGAATATTGATTGTGCTAGTAAACAAATCAAACTTCACAAACCATCATAAGTAAATCATGATATAATCATATTTTAACCACTAAAAAGATAGAAAAGGCGATGTATTAACCACACTGATAAAATGACGAATGATGTCATTTAATTAGGGTTTATGGTGTGTGTTAACAACGATATGTGGGAAAATGCGTAATAATGAAATTTTTTGTACAAATAAAAACATGGAGAAATTGGATCTCAACAAGCGCAAATGTAATATTTTCTTTGTTCAAAAAATTATGGACAAAAAAATACCATTCTAGTAGATTCAACCATTTGTCTACAGCATCTGCGTCTATCTGACCTTCAAATATGGGAATATCAAAGTTTATTTGTACCTTGAATGGGGTGCCACCTTTTCTCGATGAATATGTGTCACCTGTTGGTAGTCACCAAAGGATTTGTGAAAAACTATCCATCATTTCGTTCCTATTTTGCATGAGGGGTTCCTCGAGCAAAATTTTGAAAGGATCTCCTGTCCCATGGTATTTATTTTCTCCCACCATGAGAGGTCCCTTAGGTGTCCGAGAGATTTTTTCCACAATATAAACAAGCACTAGACCCAATTCTTTGTACCCTCACCTCGTCGATGAAATGCATTAAGAATGATAAGGAGTAGACCGCTCTGATACCACTGATCCATATTTTATGAGCAAAATGAAACAAATACAGATTATTATTATTCTTAACACAAAAACACAAGAATAACAAATATACAATAACAGAGATACAATAAAATTGGTTTCTATTCAATAAGAAAATGTGGTGAAACTATAAAATGCAATGAAAAACAAGCTTGCTAGAATGGTGGTGACTTATCTCTTAGAAGATGTGACGATTGTGCTAATTCCCAAGAATATGGTTATAATGAGGCTCTATAAGAATTTTTAGAATAAATGATATTTCCAAAACCCTATACATCAAAAAACCTAACCCTCAGAGATGAAGTGCCAAAATTCAAGTGGGCCCCGTTGGGGTAGGTTAGTACATCAACTTCTCGGGGTCATAACTTTTGCATGCGATATCCATTTTAGGCGCACAAAATCCTGTTGGAAAGGTCTATCTGAGGAATACACATTTTTAAGTCAGAATTTGAATTCATGTATAGTATAACTACTGTGATCCCTAAAAACGTTGTTTAGGGCCTCAAAATTACCCCGAAAGTGGGCGACCCAAAAACTAGAAAAAAACTACGAAACTCGAAAACTACCAAAATTAGCCATTTGGAATAGGTGGGAGGCCAAAAACACCCATATGGATCCTTGATCTTATATATGCATGACCAATAACCTCCAAACCGATTCATCTAAATATTAAATATTAGCTTTTACAATATACAACACACCTTCTTTATAGGATTTACGGTAGGAAAAAATATAAAGAAAAGGCACCCAAAATAGTTATAGATCCATGCATATCATTAGCTAGAAATATTGTGAATCTTGAGATTGTGTTACAATTGAATACCAAGTCGGATTACCAGTCGACTACCAGTCAGCCTTCATTCAGTCTTCAATCGGTCACCACGTGCCCACCTGTCAACCTCTTATGATTTGACTTTACCCAGTCGACCACCTCGACCTTCGACCTGCTATCAATATATTTTAATTCAAATTTTCTTGTTTGACCACCTCGACCTTTGCATTTCTGTTGGTTCCTTCGACTTTTACTATTAGTCGACCCGCCTCAACTAGACATTCAGTGTAAAGAATAGAACAACCCAACACTCCTATAGTAGGCACATATTTCCCTAGAGATGCCTTACACGTGTTAATTTTCTCTGGCATTGAAGGTAAGGCCAGCTATTTGTGTAGGACTTATTCCTATGAAGTTCTCCTTGCTTCATATACCTTCGAACACTCTTCATCTTGACAAAAAAATGAGTAATATGAGGAGTTATCTTTCTCGATCATGCGTTTTGAAAGAGGTAGTCCATTTTTCATTAAAAACTTATCATTCTAAGCCTGCCAATCTTCATGGATTGCTATTGATGGTGCCAATTCTTGATTCCTAACTTGCAACTTTCTTTCTAACTCATGAAAAATACCCTTATGGAATTCCTCATGACATAATAGTCAATATTCCAGCCTCATCTTCTCTTCCATAAGATCTTGCAAATGCATTCTTATCTAATAATTATCCTTCAACATTCATTGATTTATCTTCTTTTGGAGCCTCATCTTCGAGAGAACTTTACTCATCCTGAATTATTGATAAGATTCCTCAAAATATAAACCAAATGAACTATTGGATCTCATCACATCAATAGTTTGCAACACAGGTCAAACCTCGATATGATACCACATGATTCAAAAATCCTTAGACACCACTTATTCCTTTTAAATATTTAGATGCAGTATCTAACTTGATTTGGAATATTTTATTGATCATATCGAGGTGGTTTGTAGAATTCTGATGATGGGTTCATTATCCAAAAACTCATGAGATGATTATTAGTTTGTTGAATAGTGATATTACATAACATAAAACAAAATAACCGAAATTATACAATATTGATAATCATATAACTTCATCCCTTTATCCTCTTCAAACCATAAGACTTCTTTTAACCATCTCAAAATACCAAGTTACATGACAACATGTGCTTGCATAGAGCCATTTAATGGATTCTCTTTAATTCCATAACTCAAAAAAAAAAATAAGTTCACCATTGACATCATTGCGAAATTCTAAAAAAATTGACTATAAATTCGAGTAATTTCTAAACTGGATCACTTACACCCTCTTCGGTACGTAAAACAATGCATTAAATGTTCATTAATGGAAAATTGAGATAAGAATTTTACAAATGACCTAAAATCACAAAAGAGATCTTAAATTCATGATCCTTGTGAAAAATCGGTATAAAGTTGTCTAGGTGCTACCATTATACCTCATGACATGCTTTATGAGATAACCACACTTAGCCTCTTCTTAGCAAGCAAACAAAGACATTCATACAACCTAAAAATTCATGTCATGTACTGAAAATTGTGCCAACTCAAGATCCATTCAAAATTTAGAATCTGTGCACATTAGGATCCACTCCCAATATATATGTTGCAGGCTCAAAAACCTCTATGTGAATATTTGGAAACTTAAGGCTAAATTTAGTGGGGATCCTATAACATCCGGATGGTTTTTCCTAATGGTTAAAATGTTGGATAAACATAGTAGAGGTTGGGGGTTCTATTTTCCACGATCCTTTGGATATTTGTTGTTTGTTTTATTGGTGGTTATAACCATACACAATATGGTTTATGGTGAAATTTCCATTATCCCCTCTCATTCGGGCTGGGGGATTATCCCTCCGCCCCTTCCCCACCCACATCAAACTTAGTACAAGTTCAAATAAAATTAAATGCATAGTTTGGTTAAGACTCATGTGATGATGCAATGGTTGGGGAGGCTTTGTAAAGGTTTATGGAGGTCGTAGGTTTGACCCCCATCGACTCCATAATTTTTATAAACACCAACCATTATTGGCTATTGGGTGGTCACCACATGGTGGCCTCTCATTGACTCATCCTTGTCACGTGTCTACATATGAATGGACCACTTGGTTGTATGGTCTGCATCATCACCTTCTCAATCAGTTTACAATATTCCATGTCAATAGTACCATCATGTGCCACGTGCTACCCTTGCAGTGGTGATGTGTGTCACCCTATTGATGTCATCCTTTAACTTGAACTTTGAATTTTTTCCCTTTAACTAAAACTTTGACTACTTATAACTTTTTAATGTTATCTCTATTTGACTTGTCATTTATACTGTTGTAAATATGACGACGAGCTCTATGCATTGATGCCATTTTAAAGAGAATTTGGGAAGGTCAAATTCTGATCTTTTATGGATCCCCTGGGACCTCTTTGAGCATTACAAATCCTCATGGACCTCTATGATCATTCCTTAGATCCTCCTGGATAACTATTTCATCTGTAAGCTATACAACTACCTCTTCAAGAATATTATGTTCGTTAAGGACTTTTTCATGTAAAGGCTTTCCAATATACTCCATAAGGATGTTTTTGTATCCTCTCCAATGATGTTAAATAAAACTTCATCTACCATTTAAAAATGAATGGTACTAAGGGATATTTCATCCATATTTTCCCTATCCTTGTTTTTCATTCTTGTCGGTTTCTTTTTATTGCACGCCAATGCCTTTTTCAATCCTTGATGTATGAGAAAATACCGCATCTTGAGCTTCCATAGATCAAATTTATTTCTTACATTGAATTTGTCCACCTCAATCTTAGAAATCTATAATTTATCCATTAGCATAAACCACCCAAACCACAGTTTATAAAACTAAGCTTTTAATATGGAGGAACAATGGTTAAGTTTCAAGGTTGAACCCCAAAATTAAAAATTTTAATTAAAAGGTTTAAAACCAAACCACAAATATTTAATGTAAAAATATTTTTACTAAACAAACAAATCCACCTCTTAAACAAATAATATTATAACATCTTCCCATTATTTATGTCATAGTCTCAACGTTATATGAAATGACTTCTCCAACGATATTTTCTCAAGACATTTTCATAAAATCAAACAAGAAATTGTTAGACATGGATGATTTTAGGGGCTAAATTTCCCTCATGGGATAATTTTGCATGGTTTTTCCAAAAATGAGATTCGCTATTTTAAAAATGATTCGCCCAAATTCTATAGTATGAAATTATTTTACCTTCAAAATCGCCAAAATTTTATAAAAACTATATAAAGTCCTTAGAAATTTGAATATTTTTACAAAAATATCGCCAAACATTTATAGTTGGCATATGAAGGATAAGTAAGATTCACTAAGGTTTCTACATTTTAAAATAAATTTCCATCCTTAAAATCATCCATGTTGTTAGATCCACAGATTTGAGTGAATATTTCTATATAATCTGAGTGCCATAGGGGTTTTTCAACATGATGTATCCATTTCTACGTTTAGAAATGGATTTTAAACAACTAAAACTAGTGATTTCATGCAGATTTATGTTGCGAGATTCCGAAAAAAAAAATCCATTTCGTAGGGTAGTTAGACAACGTCATTATTTACAAAGGTGATCCTCCATACAATATCTAGTGCATAGTAAAAAAAAGGTCCAATAATTTATTTAAAATCCATCTTTCATATATCTTGTTCACTATATAATAAAGAAAAGGTCTCTTTCATACCCCATGTGCAATCATAAAATCCAAATACCTCATACCACGAGTTTCCATAGGTATTTCAGCACCATCCTATCATATGGATCTATGATAAACAACTATTTCTTCTATCTCTCCTCATGAGTAGCAATAATCTTGTGGTATGTGGTATCACACCGCTCGTAAGCAGAGGATCGATGATCACCAAAAAAAATTGAATGTCGTAAGTTTGTGACCAAGTATCACCCCTCCAACAAGGCTGAAGGAGCGATAGGACAAAATTATCACCCACCTACAATGAATTCGTCCTCTTCCAACATGCATAACACAAATCAAGTTATTATAGTGCTCAAATCTCCTAATGGATCTTATAAACTCATGCAGATCCACTCGACTCGACTCACCTGATCTGATACCACTTGTTGGGAATCGAAAGCATAAACTCAACAATATTTGAAAGCAACAAAAATCAGTCACACAAAGAACACAACAATTTACATGGTAAAACCATTTAAAAGGAAACATCCATAGGGCAATTATAATTGCTATTCTTATTGTTCAAGGGAGAGTTACAACAGACAAACACATGTTTGCAACCATTTTCTCATACTCATTTTCCTCTACAGGAATGCATAGATATATAGAATCTATCAAATAGTTACACAGATTGATCACAAACTGATCAAACAATTACACAAACTATTCAAGCAGTTGAATCTATCCATATTTTATTTTTAGTTGTTTTGGTTCAACTAATTGAATAATAGTAGAAGTCTAGGGAAATTAGTTTACACGTTTCAACATATTTATATTTAATTATAATCACTTTGTCTCAAAAACATATAAATTTATTTATAAATGATATGGATTTTTTTTTTATAATAACTTAAGTTCTAATTTAATAATATTAAATGTTTGTGTTTATAGTTGATTTATCCTTTTATTTATTTCATATTACCAAACTTTCAACATAATTTTTTAATAAAAGCAAAACATAAATTATTTAATGTAGGTTTGTAACTCAAGCTCTTATGTGGAGCTGTTTTTTCTTTTGATTTTTTTTTTAAGAATACACCTAAACCATTCTAATTCAAAGTACTATTTAATACAATATTTTATTAAATCATTTTTTTTTATTAAATATTTTTTTAATAAAAGCAAAACAACAATTAATACAAAATACTATTTAATACAATATTGTATTAAATATGTTTTTAATAAAAATAAAACATCAATTAATACAAAGTACTAATTAATACAATATTGTATTAAATATTTTTTTAATAAAAGCAAAATATCAATTAATACAAAGTACTATTTAATACAATATTATATTAAATCATTTCCTTAATAAAAATAAAACATCAATTAATTGAGATTTTAATGGAGGGTTGTAACTCAAGCTCATATGCAGAGTTGTTTTTTTTAAATTTATTTTTGAAAATACACTTAAACCATTCTAAATCACAGATACTATTTAATACAATATTTTATTAAATACACTATATATAAACAATTGTGAAACATTGCTTCTATTAAATTTTATAAAATACAAACATTGGAAAGAATACCATATAATATGCACAAAACTTATAAAGGGGTTAATGCTTATTAACAACTACATCTAATTGTGTGTGCTTATTAATAAACACACTAAAAATCCAAAATTTCAAATTAAAAATCCAAATTTTGAAACAAAACAAGAAAAATGATAGACTTGCTTCCCTAATCTATAAATTTATAGAAAATTGATAGTCGTGCTTGCCTAATTTATAAAGGATTTTTTTTTTGTTAGAGTTTCAAATAGATTTTCACTAAGAGTATTGTTGGATTACCGAGAGGGGGGGTGAATCAGTGATAGATCAATTTAATCATTTTTCACCAAAAAAACAAGTGTTATATCAATGTAGCATTATCATCCAATAGTTATAGAGTAAATAAACAATGAACAAATGAGAAATCACATACATACAAAGTACACCAGTGTTTTTACGTGGAAACTCAAAGTGGGAGAAAACCACAAAATAATTTTTCTTATATGTCTTGAAGAATTACATTCATTGGAATGACCAACTTCCTTTGGTTTCCAATTGCAACCAGAAGGAGGCTCCAACCCCCTAGTTTCTCATGCTACAACATAAGGGAATATCCAACTCCACAATTCTCTGGCTACAACCAGAAGGAGGCTACAACCCCTTAAGTTCTCCGGATACAACCACCTATCATTTCCCCATTCAACCACCATGAAATATAAATGCCAAAAAACTTGTCATTGTCACTGAATCAACCACTGCCACTGTCAACTTGTCACTTCCAAGTTGTACCAATAACCTATAACAACTTGTACAAATCAACCCGCACCAAACAACCTGAACCAACGTGTACCATGCATCAACCATGCATCAACCTTGACTCATCAATATGTACCAACATCATCAACTATAGACCTCATGTATGTGCCAACTCATCAACTATACACCTCATGTATGTGTCAACTCATCAATTACTTGTCTCAACCATGTACCCAACATGTACCTAAACCATATACCAAAGACATACACCAATATAACCATCAAAATTTATCTAACAATTCATCACTGTATCCATAAACCAAATACCATAAACCCTTACATCAAACCATATGCCACAATCTCACTCTTATGTAGCCTTAAGCTAAACCAACAAATTCAGCAACACATCACAACCAAAAGACCAATACCCATATGCCAAATACCAATAGTATCCCTCAACAAATCTAATATATGCAGCAATATTAAACATCCAATACCATCTCAAGAGATAAACCCTAGCTCACAAAACATACCTCAAACAAGATGTGCCATATCTCTCATAAATAGACCCCAACCATGTTGCTACCATAATTTTTCTAATGCAATTTTCTACTGCGATTTTCTACCTTATTTTTTCTACTGCGTTTTTCTATCGAGATTTTTCTGCTGAACTTTTTTTGTAGCGATTTTTCTGCCGCAATTTTTCTACCGTAATTTTTCTGCCACGATTTTTCTGTCACACTTTTTCTACTGCGATTTTTCAGCTGCACTTTTTCTACCGTGATTTTTCTGATGCACTTTTTCTACCGCGATTTTTCAGCGGCACTTTTTCTACCGCAATTTTTCTGCCGTCAATTTTTTGTCACACTTTTTCTACCGCACTTTTTCTACCGCACTTTTTTTGCCGCACTCTCAAATAACTTTTCACAAAATAGATATACAATGATATTCAAGTGTGATCAAAATGAGAGATATTTGTCTCTTATTTATACTTTCTTGTAGCTTCCTCAAGGGGTTACCTTTTAACCATCTTAACCCACTTTCCTTATTTTAGGGTTAACCAAATTCTAACCACTTGTCCACTTAGTAATTTCTCCATTAAATTTGTTATTTAAATAATTTATTTTGTATC
>ML828928.1:49493-66322 GCA_009831015.1 Picea engelmannii
TTCTTTTTGAGGATTGATCTCATAAAATTATCAAATTAAAATAATTCACATTGAAATTAAATGCATGCAAAATTAATCAAAACAACAATCTAATTAATAAATAAAAAATAAGAAATTAAATGCACACACACATCTAATTAGCATAGATAAAGAGGCAGATCATTACCTAGGATTGAGGGGCCCTTCCCAACCTGAATAATGCTCCCAAGAAATATACCAGATCATATACTACTCACGCTAGTACCAATTGTCCAAAATACCAGCCTATCATTCTATTGAAATAAATCTCAAAAATTACATTATTCTGAGATGGTTCTCACATAATACTTTTTACGAAGAATAATCAACATGTTTTTTAATCCCTCTATTACAATCAATCATTTATAGAAGAATTCTATAACCCAAGAAGGAAGATGACAACATCCCCTACATCTTCGTGAGACAAAATACCAAAAATGGAAATGGCAGCAACGAATCAACTATCCTTGGCTTTGCAAGACAACTTAGCAAAATTGGTTTCGATCCATATCTTTAATTTGATGGATGAAACCAAATGAATATTCTCATACTAATTTAATTGATCTCATATCCATTTGAAGTCAAATTCAAGGCCACGTCACCAAATCTGAGCATGGTGTTTTCAAATTTGGACATGCCACGAAATTTGTGCAAGTGATAGTTAAGGAACCAACTATAACTCCTCAACCTTTCCTTTGTTTGGAAAACATCTCGCGTGATGACCAAATTTCCATGCTGGGAACAAAACCCATGTTCTATATTCTTCCAATTTGTCTTCATGTGCATGAAAATTGAGGGTGAAGCTTACAATCTAGAACTTTTATTAATTTGGCTGATTATTCCCCCTGAGATAGAGGCCCACATGTGTGACCTACGTGGATTTTGACACATTTTACTGTATGTCAATGTCGTTGCAAAGAAAACCCATGTTTCTAATTTTTACCTCAAAGAACGTGATTATGCTAAACTACAACATCTACCGTAGTGACAATATTGGTGCAGAAATGTTGAACATTTGTTATGGTACAAGAATACTGATTGTGCTAGTACAAGAATCACACTTCACAAACCGTCATAAGTAAATCATGATATAATCATATTTTAACCACTAAAAAGATAGAAAAGACGATGTATTAACCACACTAGATAAAATGACAAATGATGACATTTAATTAGGGTGTATGGTGGGTGTTAACAATAAAATGCGGGAAGTCCCCGAGGTGTAGGATAGTTGGTGACAGAGTGTGTTGTTAAGCCACTCCGTGATGTTAAAGTCATCGGTTTGAAACCTGCGGGGACAAAAAATCCAACCATGTTAAGGGTTGGTGTGGCTCAGGCCGGGTGCGATCCCCAGGTGATTTTGACGGCTTAGATGCCCCTGAGTTGCGGTTTCTCAAGCCACAGGTTAATTGCCTAGCCAACAGGTTCCGCACAAATTAACAAACAAAAAAAAACAATGAAATGTGGGAAAATGTGTAATAATGAATATTTCTGTAGAGTGGAAAACATGGAAAAAGTGGACCTCAACACACTCCCAAACCAAGGAATTTTCATTTCCTCATGCAAACAAGGTGACTCATGATAGTTTTCTTATGAATTTACATGACATTGTCTCTTTGTGTAGGTGTTGGTTATGATGGAGCGACACTATGGAAACCGATTATACTGTAACATATCTATTTAAAACAGAGAAACACAATTATCATGAAAATTGAGGACAAGAAAGGGATGGGTTATCAGAGGGTGATAGTGAATGGTATGAGTGTGGAGAATGTGAAATGATGAGGATGGTAACCGTATGAACTTGGACACCTTTATACTTTTTATCCTACATTCATTCTAAGACCAAGATTTACATGCGGTTATTTTCTTGAATAGGAAACCATGACTTCATCTTGTTATTCAGAATCATTCAAATGAATTAGGAATGTTTTATGGTGTACAAGGAGAAGACACTATAGATGTTTCTTTGTTTTTGTATTTGTATACCACATATTTATTTTTCATTGCTTGGTCTTATGATCATAGTATAATTATCATTATGATTGGTGGAGTGAAAATGGAAGGTTTGGTGATTAGTTGTGATGGTACTTTCTAAGTGGTAGTGGAGTGTAGATTAGGTGATAGTGGTTATGCATCATGTTTTCCAAATTCTTAGTAAATTAAAGAGACTTATACATGCTTTACCTCAAGTTACCCGTTCTTTGAATTCTAATGCACGCTAAAGTGGAAACTATGCAGAACCAAATGAAATATCTATGGAAACATGATGTGGATTGCTAAAAGTTGAACATGAGGCAGAGAAAGATTGAAAACTCCTTAAGAGAACGAATTTTGATCTACTAGATCGAGGAAAAAAATTGCTATAAGAAAGCGACTGCTCCCAACATTTGTTGATACCAATATGAGAGTTGCTAAGAACATAAATCTAAGAGTTGTTAATGAATTGTGGGCACAAATTCCATTATTGTTAAGCCTCACCACACAGAGATAAAATCATAATATCGTATAATAAACTGATCATAACATGAAGTACATCCATTATCACATTTTTACAATTTATATTTGAAAACATTTCAAAGATTTCTTATGAATATTCCCCATATATGACTAACTGAGATAATTCAAGAATAACCCACAAAAATGTATAACCATTTTTTTCATTCTATAGAAAATATTTCTATTTCCTTGATTAAAAAAAAAATCATCAAAATATTAGCAACACTTATGTTCAGAGAGGCCTGTATAAATTAGAGTAGGGATTTTGTTCTTCTCCTTTAGGAGGGAAAATAAAAGAGTATTAGGAGTGTCAAAAAATGAAAACCCCATAGGAAAGCAGCCAACCTTTTTCACTCTGAAAATATTTACAGTCATTCAAGTAATAAAGGTGAATTTCAAAGTTGAGTATATTAAGCTTCTAAGATCATGGTCCCACTCTTAAGATAGTACATATAAGATATCGTATGAATTGGATGATAGTGTCTTAAGGTCAACTTAGGGTTATTCTCAAATGGAGAATAAATGGATTTTATTTAACCTTTAGTTCAACCATGCATGCTTCTTCTTAATGATTTACACAATTATATCGTTCATATGAACAAATATCGATTAGGCATATCAAAATCAGAACCCATTGCCATCAAGCTTGTTCATTAATTTGATGGGGTGACTTTTACATATAAGAAATATCCTCCCCAGATAGAATGCGCCATTTCCCAGAAGCTTGTTCATTACCCTCATGGGTTTGCCTAGTCATAACATAGGCCAATACCTACTACCAACAAAACTGTTCATTATCCTGATGGGTTAGCCTCTTACACCCATTTTCCATCAAAGGCTCTTGTCCCAAAATTTACCGTTAAGATAAAATTTATATATTACATTTGCACAGGTGAATGGGGGAGCATCTTTGAAAACCTTTTTATGGGATGGTATGGTATTAGGTTGGAGGATATTCTACAAATTTCCCATAAAAGATTGTTCGAATGAAAAATAGACTTATGTATTGAGATTAGTCCAAAGATATAGCATGGTCAAAATTACTTAATGTGTGGTGGATGAGGCCATGAGAGAATGACCTAAAGGTGCCTCTAGTCCCCAAGTTCATCTTCTCCATATAATTATGGTAGTGTTCTGAGGGATAGAAACATCATGCACTCTCCTATTATTCTTCAATAAGGATTCTCTACTGACCAACTTTGAGATTATATTAGGTTATATTAGCTACATATCGCCTCATAATATGGACTTTTAACTTTATGTAATCCCATAGTACAATCAAAGATAAGGTTGTGAGTCACTGCTATAATAAATGATCTGAAATTTTGTATAAAGAATGGAAATGAAATCTCTTCAAAATGATTGGTTCTGACAAACATTCTTGGGTTTGATTGAAGTTTTTTCTCTTTTAATTTTTGCGTTATTAATGATTACTTAAACTATAAAATTCTTCAAGGAAAATAGTTCAGAGAAATAGTAGAGAAAAAATAATAAAGGTGAGTGTAGTCTTTAGAGAAACGCATTTTAGGAGAGTAATAAAAAAATGGGTTCAATTGTTGTAAAACAATCTAGGTAACAAAATATCAGAATAAAAGATAGTTTCGGTGAAATAACAGAACCAAAAGAAATGAAATTACTTCCCTGAATAAGTCATGAATATGTTCTCCCAATCCAACTGAAGAGATGATACTGCAAAACTCCAACAAATCATCATAGCCTAATCTATTTAGAAAAGTTGGAAAAATATCTCAGTATCAGCTGGAAAACATATTAAAATTTTTGGGGCAACAAACTCCTTTAATATTAGTTTCTCATCCTCATAGCTACAATTATTGAAAAAGACAAAAAAATGATGTTGCACCAAACTAAAAACTATATTCCACACTTATTCATTTATTCAATTATTTATTATCCTAGCTTACCTAAGAAAAGACCCATTTTCAAGTATATGAATATTTCCAATGAGGCCACATGCGTAACAAGATTATGAATATACTCACATTCAGGTTTGAATAATATACTTTAATAAGTACCCAAACATGAGGAACGAGTTGATTCGAATGATAGGATGTGAAGAGTTATCGAAGAAGAGAGTGGTGGTTCAATCTTGTCGTCGTATGGAACCAATGTTCGATAAAGTCATGATGTTCTTGGTTCACTTCTTCATTTAGAAAAATATTCATGTCTCCCTCTATCATTCCATGTAGATCATCTTTTTTCAAATGACTGGTCTCGTTAGTGCATAGAGGATCTTCAGAAAGGCATATAAGAAACTCCTCGATTTCAGGTTCTAATGGTGTATCTCCATCAGATGCGGTCCATGATTCTTTAGTCTCCTCTATAAGTTGGAAAGGGTGATTACAGAAGGATTATGGATCTTCCCGTGGATGTGGCTCATGGAAATTTATTTTTTCTATGTCTTTTAGAGAAGTAGATAGGTTCTTGACTACGGTCAAGATATGTTCTTCCTGAGAAGAACAGATCCCAGTTGTTGCTAGGATTTGAGAGAGTTCTTCGAAACTCTTTATCATATTTGAATCCATCTTTCTAGCTGATGGGTCCTGCATCACACATGGATTAGTGCATAGGGTTCTTACAACACCCAAAATATTTTTGATTTTTTAATATTTTTGATGAAGATGAACTGAAAATTAACTAACACTCAAAATAATTTTAAGCACACCACACTTGCATGAAAATAAACACACTTGCGGGAAAATAAACATATTTTGTAGGAAAGTAAGCATACATTGTGAAAGAGAAACACACCTGCAAAAGGAATAGACTTGGGTTTGGGTAGAGACCCACTAAAGTGGATGTGTAGGTCCTTACCTTTTGTCTTATTTTCTTGTCCTCCACGAGGATATGTGTTATGAACATAAATATACATAAATAGATATTCATAACATAATAGTTAATTAATAAATAATAATTATTAATAATGAAAGGTCATGTCTCAATTGACATGACTATTGGTAAAGGGCACCCCTGTGTGGGTATATAAACGAGCCCTCATTCTCAATTGTAATCATCTCATTTTATATCTTACTATTCATTTATTATTTACGGTCCAATATGGATTACTTTGATGTATTCCAAGTATTTCGGATAATTCTTGTGTGAGCGAACTTTGTTCGTCTCAATATGCAATTTAAAGGCAACCTACCTACCTAGACTTCAATCCCTTTAGCACCTCCCCGACAAGAATGCCAAAAATTGTGGCGCTAAAATATATGCATTATTAATTCCCAACATTAAATTGTCAACGAGGGAGTCGTAGACTTGGAGGTGAAAGCATGGGAAATGCAGGATTGGATCCTAGTGTAGCATTTTCTAAAGCTGACAGACACACTTCAAAATGTAATAACTGCAAGTAAGACAACCTCAGATGAAATTCACACTACAAGATGTACCTTAACACTGGATAACCATATCACGTCTCCCGAGTTAGATCCTGATCTTCAATAGATTATTCATGTAGTGTTTCACTAAACTATAGGAAAACTAAATTAAAGAAACTAGATTAAAGGAAAAGTAAGGACACGTGAAAGTAAATGTGGAATTTACCAACACTGGTGTTCTAATCATTCAACTGGATGAAGCTATCCAAACCCTCATGTATGTGTGCTACTGACCTAAAATGGAATTTACTAGTTTTAAGAGTAAATCCACCAAACTCTTAATCAAACAAAAAGACTTCAAATAAACACGCTTTAGAGAGTTTTCCTCAAGAAAGGATACTCTTGGGAATCAAAGCGAAGTGAAAGTGGAGGTATGGAATTAGTTTTGTTTATGTGTGAAAATGAATGTGCGGTTACATGATTAATTTTGTTTGGGTACATGAATGTGTTGGTAAGGGATTTATGTACAAGAATGAGATTGCTTTGTATGCATCTTCCATTTAACATTGCATTCACACTTATATAACAATAACATTTAACAATATGTAACAAAACTCTAATGAATAAAACAATTCATAATTACAACATAACAAATGATATAACAATTTAAACAAATATTATAAAAATATTAACAAAACATTACAATCAACATAACAAATACACTTCTAAATAAAAGATTAGCAAAACAATATAAACATGTAACAACACATTATTTCTATTAACTAAATATTATAAATTTATAATGAATAAAAAACAATAAAAAAGAAGGTTAAAAGAAAACAATATATATAATAGACAAATTTTACACATGTATTAACAATCAAACATTATATTATGTACAACTCAACAATTTAAATAACAATTAACGAAGGGAAAAAAAAATAATAATAACAATGTAATGCATACGGTGTAATGTAATGGATATAACAAAACACAAAATATAAAATAAATCACATATCGGTTGCACAATACAAACCTTCGCAAAAACTTCAACTGTATTCAAAAAACTTCAAACCTATGTGCGGATTCAACCAGGAATGAATATTTACAAAGCTAATGGCAGTGTTAAATGAATACAGTGAGTGGAAGGTGAAATGAAACGTTGAAGAATGGGATGCATAACGTGATATGCAGAGGCCACAATTTGCAAATGGAGATATCGTGAGGTTTTATGAATTTCTGAAGGCGATGACTGATCTGAAATATGTGAGAGAACGAAGTGAAAGACACAGAAAAATCGCAACATTGAAAATGATCCTTTTTGAAGATTGATATCATGAAATTATCAAATTAAAATAATTCACATTGAAATTAAATGCACGCAAAATTAATCAAAACAACAATTTAATTAATAAATAAAAAATGAAGAAATTAAATGCACACACACATCTAATTAGAGATAAAGAGGTAGATCGTTATCCAGGATTGAGGAGCCCTTCCCAACGTAACTAACGTTGCCAATAAATATACCACATCAGAATAAATATACCACATCAGAGACTACTCACGCTAAAACCAATTCTCCAAAATACTAGCCTATCATTGTATTGAAATAAATCTCAAAATTGCATTATTCTGAGATGGTTCTCACATAATAAATTTTATGAAGAATAATAACCATGTTTTTTTATCCCTCCATTACAATCAATAATTTATAGAAGAATTATATAACCAAATAAGGGAGATCAGAACATCCCCTACGTCTTCGTTAGACAAAATACCAAAAATGGAGATGGCAACAACGAATTAGCTATCCTTGGCTTTGCAGGACCAACTTAGCAAAATTGGTTTCAATCCATATCTTCAATGCGATGGGTGCAACCAAATGAATATTCTCATACTAATTTAATTGATTTGATATCCATTTAACGTCAAACTCAAGGCCATGTCACCAAGTCCAGGTGTGGTGTTTTCAAATTTGGACATACCACGAAATTTGTGAAAGTGAAAGTTAAGGAACCAATAATAACTCCTCAACATTTCCTTTGTTTGGAAAAATTCTAGCATGATGACCAAATTTCCATGTTCCAGATTCTTTCAATTTGTCTTCATGTGCATGAAAATCGAAGGCAAAGTTTTCTTTCTAGATCTTTTATTAATTTGGCTAAATTATTCCCCTGATCTAGAGGTCCACACATGTGACCTGGGTGGATTTTGACACACATGTTTATATGTCGACCTCGTTGTGGGGAAAAAGCATGTTTCTAATTTTTACCTCAAAGAACACGATTATGATAAACAACAACACGTACTTGAGTGACAATATTTTTGTAGAAATGTTGAATTGTTATTATGGTACAAGAATATTGATTGTGCTAGTAAACAAATCAAACTTCACAAACCATCATAAGTAAATCATGATATAATCATATTTTAACCACTAAAAAGATAGAAAAGGCGATGTATTAACCACACTGATAAAATGACGAATGATGTCATTTAATTAGGGTTTATGGTGTGTGTTAACAACGATATGTGGGAAAATGCGTAATAATGAAATTTTTTGTACAAATAAAAACATGGAGAAATTGGATCTCAACAAGCGCAAATGTAATATTTTCTTTGTTCAAAAAATTATGGACAAAAAAATACCATTCTAGTAGATTCAACCATTTGTCTACAGCATCTGCGTCTATCTGACCTTCAAATATGGGAATATCAAAGTTTATTTGTACCTTGAATGGGGTGCCACCTTTTCTCGATGAATATGTGTCACCTGTTGGTAGTCACCAAAGGATTTGTGAAAAACTATCCATCATTTCGTTCCTATTTTGCATGAGGGGTTCCTCGAGCAAAATTTTGAAAGGATCTCCTGTCCCATGGTATTTATTTTCTCCCACCATGAGAGGTCCCTTAGGTGTCCGAGAGATTTTTTCCACAATATAAACAAGCACTAGACCCAATTCTTTGTACCCTCACCTCGTCGATGAAATGCATTAAGAATGATAAGGAGTAGACCGCTCTGATACCACTGATCCATATTTTATGAGCAAAATGAAACAAATACAGATTATTATTATTCTTAACACAAAAACACAAGAATAACAAATATACAATAACAGAGATACAATAAAATTGGTTTCTATTCAATAAGAAAATGTGGTGAAACTATAAAATGCAATGAAAAACAAGCTTGCTAGAATGGTGGTGACTTATCTCTTAGAAGATGTGACGATTGTGCTAATTCCCAAGAATATGGTTATAATGAGGCTCTATAAGAATTTTTAGAATAAATGATATTTCCAAAACCCTATACATCAAAAAACCTAACCCTCAGAGATGAAGTGCCAAAATTCAAGTGGGCCCCGTTGGGGTAGGTTAGTACATCAACTTCTCGGGGTCATAACTTTTGCATGCGATATCCATTTTAGGCGCACAAAATCCTGTTGGAAAGGTCTATCTGAGGAATACACATTTTTAAGTCAGAATTTGAATTCATGTATAGTATAACTACTGTGATCCCTAAAAACGTTGTTTAGGGCCTCAAAATTACCCCGAAAGTGGGCGACCCAAAAACTAGAAAAAAACTACGAAACTCGAAAACTACCAAAATTAGCCATTTGGAATAGGTGGGAGGCCAAAAACACCCATATGGATCCTTGATCTTATATATGCATGACCAATAACCTCCAAACCGATTCATCTAAATATTAAATATTAGCTTTTACAATATACAACACACCTTCTTTATAGGATTTACGGTAGGAAAAAATATAAAGAAAAGGCACCCAAAATAGTTATAGATCCATGCATATCATTAGCTAGAAATATTGTGAATCTTGAGATTGTGTTACAATTGAATACCAAGTCGGATTACCAGTCGACTACCAGTCAGCCTTCATTCAGTCTTCAATCGGTCACCACGTGCCCACCTGTCAACCTCTTATGATTTGACTTTACCCAGTCGACCACCTCGACCTTCGACCTGCTATCAATATATTTTAATTCAAATTTTCTTGTTTGACCACCTCGACCTTTGCATTTCTGTTGGTTCCTTCGACTTTTACTATTAGTCGACCCGCCTCAACTAGACATTCAGTGTAAAGAATAGAACAACCCAACACTCCTATAGTAGGCACATATTTCCCTAGAGATGCCTTACACGTGTTAATTTTCTCTGGCATTGAAGGTAAGGCCAGCTATTTGTGTAGGACTTATTCCTATGAAGTTCTCCTTGCTTCATATACCTTCGAACACTCTTCATCTTGACAAAAAAATGAGTAATATGAGGAGTTATCTTTCTCGATCATGCGTTTTGAAAGAGGTAGTCCATTTTTCATTAAAAACTTATCATTCTAAGCCTGCCAATCTTCATGGATTGCTATTGATGGTGCCAATTCTTGATTCCTAACTTGCAACTTTCTTTCTAACTCATGAAAAATACCCTTATGGAATTCCTCATGACATAATAGTCAATATTCCAGCCTCATCTTCTCTTCCATAAGATCTTGCAAATGCATTCTTATCTAATAATTATCCTTCAACATTCATTGATTTATCTTCTTTTGGAGCCTCATCTTCGAGAGAACTTTACTCATCCTGAATTATTGATAAGATTCCTCAAAATATAAACCAAATGAACTATTGGATCTCATCACATCAATAGTTTGCAACACAGGTCAAACCTCGATATGATACCACATGATTCAAAAATCCTTAGACACCACTTATTCCTTTTAAATATTTAGATGCAGTATCTAACTTGATTTGGAATATTTTATTGATCATATCGAGGTGGTTTGTAGAATTCTGATGATGGGTTCATTATCCAAAAACTCATGAGATGATTATTAGTTTGTTGAATAGTGATATTACATAACATAAAACAAAATAACCGAAATTATACAATATTGATAATCATATAACTTCATCCCTTTATCCTCTTCAAACCATAAGACTTCTTTTAACCATCTCAAAATACCAAGTTACATGACAACATGTGCTTGCATAGAGCCATTTAATGGATTCTCTTTAATTCCATAACTCAAAAAAAAAAATAAGTTCACCATTGACATCATTGCGAAATTCTAAAAAAATTGACTATAAATTCGAGTAATTTCTAAACTGGATCACTTACACCCTCTTCGGTACGTAAAACAATGCATTAAATGTTCATTAATGGAAAATTGAGATAAGAATTTTACAAATGACCTAAAATCACAAAAGAGATCTTAAATTCATGATCCTTGTGAAAAATCGGTATAAAGTTGTCTAGGTGCTACCATTATACCTCATGACATGCTTTATGAGATAACCACACTTAGCCTCTTCTTAGCAAGCAAACAAAGACATTCATACAACCTAAAAATTCATGTCATGTACTGAAAATTGTGCCAACTCAAGATCCATTCAAAATTTAGAATCTGTGCACATTAGGATCCACTCCCAATATATATGTTGCAGGCTCAAAAACCTCTATGTGAATATTTGGAAACTTAAGGCTAAATTTAGTGGGGATCCTATAACATCCGGATGGTTTTTCCTAATGGTTAAAATGTTGGATAAACATAGTAGAGGTTGGGGGTTCTATTTTCCACGATCCTTTGGATATTTGTTGTTTGTTTTATTGGTGGTTATAACCATACACAATATGGTTTATGGTGAAATTTCCATTATCCCCTCTCATTCGGGCTGGGGGATTATCCCTCCGCCCCTTCCCCACCCACATCAAACTTAGTACAAGTTCAAATAAAATTAAATGCATAGTTTGGTTAAGACTCATGTGATGATGCAATGGTTGGGGAGGCTTTGTAAAGGTTTATGGAGGTCGTAGGTTTGACCCCCATCGACTCCATAATTTTTATAAACACCAACCATTATTGGCTATTGGGTGGTCACCACATGGTGGCCTCTCATTGACTCATCCTTGTCACGTGTCTACATATGAATGGACCACTTGGTTGTATGGTCTGCATCATCACCTTCTCAATCAGTTTACAATATTCCATGTCAATAGTACCATCATGTGCCACGTGCTACCCTTGCAGTGGTGATGTGTGTCACCCTATTGATGTCATCCTTTAACTTGAACTTTGAATTTTTTCCCTTTAACTAAAACTTTGACTACTTATAACTTTTTAATGTTATCTCTATTTGACTTGTCATTTATACTGTTGTAAATATGACGACGAGCTCTATGCATTGATGCCATTTTAAAGAGAATTTGGGAAGGTCAAATTCTGATCTTTTATGGATCCCCTGGGACCTCTTTGAGCATTACAAATCCTCATGGACCTCTATGATCATTCCTTAGATCCTCCTGGATAACTATTTCATCTGTAAGCTATACAACTACCTCTTCAAGAATATTATGTTCGTTAAGGACTTTTTCATGTAAAGGCTTTCCAATATACTCCATAAGGATGTTTTTGTATCCTCTCCAATGATGTTAAATAAAACTTCATCTACCATTTAAAAATGAATGGTACTAAGGGATATTTCATCCATATTTTCCCTATCCTTGTTTTTCATTCTTGTCGGTTTCTTTTTATTGCACGCCAATGCCTTTTTCAATCCTTGATGTATGAGAAAATACCGCATCTTGAGCTTCCATAGATCAAATTTATTTCTTACATTGAATTTGTCCACCTCAATCTTAGAAATCTATAATTTATCCATTAGCATAAACCACCCAAACCACAGTTTATAAAACTAAGCTTTTAATATGGAGGAACAATGGTTAAGTTTCAAGGTTGAACCCCAAAATTAAAAATTTTAATTAAAAGGTTTAAAACCAAACCACAAATATTTAATGTAAAAATATTTTTACTAAACAAACAAATCCACCTCTTAAACAAATAATATTATAACATCTTCCCATTATTTATGTCATAGTCTCAACGTTATATGAAATGACTTCTCCAACGATATTTTCTCAAGACATTTTCATAAAATCAAACAAGAAATTGTTAGACATGGATGATTTTAGGGGCTAAATTTCCCTCATGGGATAATTTTGCATGGTTTTTCCAAAAATGAGATTCGCTATTTTAAAAATGATTCGCCCAAATTCTATAGTATGAAATTATTTTACCTTCAAAATCGCCAAAATTTTATAAAAACTATATAAAGTCCTTAGAAATTTGAATATTTTTACAAAAATATCGCCAAACATTTATAGTTGGCATATGAAGGATAAGTAAGATTCACTAAGGTTTCTACATTTTAAAATAAATTTCCATCCTTAAAATCATCCATGTTGTTAGATCCACAGATTTGAGTGAATATTTCTATATAATCTGAGTGCCATAGGGGTTTTTCAACATGATGTATCCATTTCTACGTTTAGAAATGGATTTTAAACAACTAAAACTAGTGATTTCATGCAGATTTATGTTGCGAGATTCCGAAAAAAAAAATCCATTTCGTAGGGTAGTTAGACAACGTCATTATTTACAAAGGTGATCCTCCATACAATATCTAGTGCATAGTAAAAAAAAGGTCCAATAATTTATTTAAAATCCATCTTTCATATATCTTGTTCACTATATAATAAAGAAAAGGTCTCTTTCATACCCCATGTGCAATCATAAAATCCAAATACCTCATACCACGAGTTTCCATAGGTATTTCAGCACCATCCTATCATATGGATCTATGATAAACAACTATTTCTTCTATCTCTCCTCATGAGTAGCAATAATCTTGTGGTATGTGGTATCACACCGCTCGTAAGCAGAGGATCGATGATCACCAAAAAAAATTGAATGTCGTAAGTTTGTGACCAAGTATCACCCCTCCAACAAGGCTGAAGGAGCGATAGGACAAAATTATCACCCACCTACAATGAATTCGTCCTCTTCCAACATGCATAACACAAATCAAGTTATTATAGTGCTCAAATCTCCTAATGGATCTTATAAACTCATGCAGATCCACTCGACTCGACTCACCTGATCTGATACCACTTGTTGGGAATCGAAAGCATAAACTCAACAATATTTGAAAGCAACAAAAATCAGTCACACAAAGAACACAACAATTTACATGGTAAAACCATTTAAAAGGAAACATCCATAGGGCAATTATAATTGCTATTCTTATTGTTCAAGGGAGAGTTACAACAGACAAACACATGTTTGCAACCATTTTCTCATACTCATTTTCCTCTACAGGAATGCATAGATATATAGAATCTATCAAATAGTTACACAGATTGATCACAAACTGATCAAACAATTACACAAACTATTCAAGCAGTTGAATCTATCCATATTTTATTTTTAGTTGTTTTGGTTCAACTAATTGAATAATAGTAGAAGTCTAGGGAAATTAGTTTACACGTTTCAACATATTTATATTTAATTATAATCACTTTGTCTCAAAAACATATAAATTTATTTATAAATGATATGGATTTTTTTTTTATAATAACTTAAGTTCTAATTTAATAATATTAAATGTTTGTGTTTATAGTTGATTTATCCTTTTATTTATTTCATATTACCAAACTTTCAACATAATTTTTTAATAAAAGCAAAACATAAATTATTTAATGTAGGTTTGTAACTCAAGCTCTTATGTGGAGCTGTTTTTTCTTTTGATTTTTTTTTTAAGAATACACCTAAACCATTCTAATTCAAAGTACTATTTAATACAATATTTTATTAAATCATTTTTTTTTATTAAATATTTTTTTAATAAAAGCAAAACAACAATTAATACAAAATACTATTTAATACAATATTGTATTAAATATGTTTTTAATAAAAATAAAACATCAATTAATACAAAGTACTAATTAATACAATATTGTATTAAATATTTTTTTAATAAAAGCAAAATATCAATTAATACAAAGTACTATTTAATACAATATTATATTAAATCATTTCCTTAATAAAAATAAAACATCAATTAATTGAGATTTTAATGGAGGGTTGTAACTCAAGCTCATATGCAGAGTTGTTTTTTTTAAATTTATTTTTGAAAATACACTTAAACCATTCTAAATCACAGATACTATTTAATACAATATTTTATTAAATACACTATATATAAACAATTGTGAAACATTGCTTCTATTAAATTTTATAAAATACAAACATTGGAAAGAATACCATATAATATGCACAAAACTTATAAAGGGGTTAATGCTTATTAACAACTACATCTAATTGTGTGTGCTTATTAATAAACACACTAAAAATCCAAAATTTCAAATTAAAAATCCAAATTTTGAAACAAAACAAGAAAAATGATAGACTTGCTTCCCTAATCTATAAATTTATAGAAAATTGATAGTCGTGCTTGCCTAATTTATAAAGGATTTTTTTTTTGTTAGAGTTTCAAATAGATTTTCACTAAGAGTATTGTTGGATTACCGAGAGGGGGGGTGAATCAGTGATAGATCAATTTAATCATTTTTCACCAAAAAAACAAGTGTTATATCAATGTAGCATTATCATCCAATAGTTATAGAGTAAATAAACAATGAACAAATGAGAAATCACATACATACAAAGTACACCAGTGTTTTTACGTGGAAACTCAAAGTGGGAGAAAACCACAAAATAATTTTTCTTATATGTCTTGAAGAATTACATTCATTGGAATGACCAACTTCCTTTGGTTTCCAATTGCAACCAGAAGGAGGCTCCAACCCCCTAGTTTCTCATGCTACAACATAAGGGAATATCCAACTCCACAATTCTCTGGCTACAACCAGAAGGAGGCTACAACCCCTTAAGTTCTCCGGATACAACCACCTATCATTTCCCCATTCAACCACCATGAAATATAAATGCCAAAAAACTTGTCATTGTCACTGAATCAACCACTGCCACTGTCAACTTGTCACTTCCAAGTTGTACCAATAACCTATAACAACTTGTACAAATCAACCCGCACCAAACAACCTGAACCAACGTGTACCATGCATCAACCATGCATCAACCTTGACTCATCAATATGTACCAACATCATCAACTATAGACCTCATGTATGTGCCAACTCATCAACTATACACCTCATGTATGTGTCAACTCATCAATTACTTGTCTCAACCATGTACCCAACATGTACCTAAACCATATACCAAAGACATACACCAATATAACCATCAAAATTTATCTAACAATTCATCACTGTATCCATAAACCAAATACCATAAACCCTTACATCAAACCATATGCCACAATCTCACTCTTATGTAGCCTTAAGCTAAACCAACAAATTCAGCAACACATCACAACCAAAAGACCAATACCCATATGCCAAATACCAATAGTATCCCTCAACAAATCTAATATATGCAGCAATATTAAACATCCAATACCATCTCAAGAGATAAACCCTAGCTCACAAAACATACCTCAAACAAGATGTGCCATATCTCTCATAAATAGACCCCAACCATGTTGCTACCATAATTTTTCTAATGCAATTTTCTACTGCGATTTTCTACCTTATTTTTTCTACTGCGTTTTTCTATCGAGATTTTTCTGCTGAACTTTTTTTGTAGCGATTTTTCTGCCGCAATTTTTCTACCGTAATTTTTCTGCCACGATTTTTCTGTCACACTTTTTCTACTGCGATTTTTCAGCTGCACTTTTTCTACCGTGATTTTTCTGATGCACTTTTTCTACCGCGATTTTTCAGCGGCACTTTTTCTACCGCAATTTTTCTGCCGTCAATTTTTTGTCACACTTTTTCTACCGCACTTTTTCTACCGCACTTTTTTTGCCGCACTCTCAAATAACTTTTCACAAAATAGATATACAATGATATTCAAGTGTGATCAAAATGAGAGATATTTGTCTCTTATTTATACTTTCTTGTAGCTTCCTCAAGGGGTTACCTTTTAACCATCTTAACCCACTTTCCTTATTTTAGGGTTAACCAAATTCTAACCACTTGTCCACTTAGTAATTTCTCCATTAAATTTGTTATTTAAATAATTTATTTTGTATC